>VZRR01005892.1:227608-260370 GCA_013398015.1 Oreocharis arfaki | reverse complement strand
CGTGGGGGGGGCACGGCTGCAGGCTGGCTTCCAGGGCAGGGGTCTCTGAACCGGCTGCTGTGGCTGGAAGGGGGCCCTGATCTCCAGGCTTCACTGCAGGGAGCTGGGTCAGACCCCCATCCCGCCAAAGCAGCCGGTGCTGGGGTCTCTAGCTGTCCTGGCTGGGTGTGTGGCTAGCTGGTTTCCCCACAGTGCAGGCTGAGGTGTGCTTGGGCTGGGAAAAGCCTCAGCTTGTCTCAAAGGGCCACCTGCCTTGTGACACAGGGGTGGCCCCTCACCTCGGGGCTCCCCAGGGCTGCCCCTTGGACAGCCAGGTGTGTTCCCAAATTTGCTCGCTCCCCAGGGGCTGGGACAAGTGGAGCTGGCCATAGTTAATGCAGCTCCAGCATCTGGGGCAACCTGGAGATGCCGGTGAGCTGCAGCGTCCCCCAGCTGGGTGGTCTGGCAGGCGGCAAAAAGTGCTCCTTGATGAGCCATTGGTGATTTAAACTGCATTTATAGAACCCTCACGCACCTTCCAGAGCAGACCTGGTGGGTCACTGAAACCACCTCTGGGGATGTGGGGCTGTGTCCCCCTTTCCTGGTGGCAGTGGTCAGATCGGGATGCTGGCTGAAGCCCCCCTGCCCTGACATTTATTCCCTCCCTGACTTACAAACGAGCTGCCCTCCCTGTGCTGGGGCAGTGGGCTCTGGGCAGTGGCTGTTTGCTGCATTTTCATACCTGTTGCTCGGGAAGTGGAACGGAGTCCTTGAGCAGAGCCCTGTGTCACATAGAGGGAGCACCCGAGGGGCTCTTCCAAGGGCACCTGTGCCTCCCCAACCCTCCAGGTCTCTCGGCAGGCTGGAACCTGCAAAAACCAGTTCTGCCCCCGAGTGCCTGGCATTCAGCAGGCAGCTTTGCTTGGGTGCTAGTGGGGAGGTTCCTGAAACCACGGGGTTTGTTCATGCTTTGTGAGCAGCGTGTACCATGTGTGTGGACTCACTGGATGTTGCTCCCTGCAGGTTGAGGCTCTGAAGGAGGCCACCCCCCCCAGGCAGCCATGGCCCCCACGCTGGCCACGGCGCACCGGCGGCGCTGGTGGATGGCGTTCACGGCCATCATCGAGAACCTGCTCTTCTCCGCCGTGCTGCTGGGCTGGGGGTCCCTGCTCATCATGCTGAAGGCAGAAGGGTTTTATTCCTACCTGTGCTACGGGCTAGGTAAGGATGCTCTGGGCTCGTGTGTGGTTTGCCCACGTGGTTCTCTGTTTTAAGGTGGTGTGGAGCTGGTTGGAGGAGGGCTGAGCTCCACATCAGTGCCAGGAGAGATGGAAGGGATGTGTGCTCCTTTCCAAATCCAGTGGCATCCTTGTGGTGGTGCAGTGTGCCTGTAGGTGCTGTTGCTTTGTAGGGTGATTGGAAAAAGGAGCTTTCATGATAAGGTAGAGCTTTTCTGGATGGCCTTTTCCACTTGGCCACGAGTTCTTCCTCTGCAAGGGAAGGCTTGATGGATTCTGGAGGATGATGGTTTGTGGGGGGGGTTCTCCTGAGTTTGAGAGGAACTTTGTCCTTAGTGGTAAGAAAACAAGAAGCATGGGTGGCAATAATATCAGGGCAGTCCAGTGCTGCTGTTGAGAATTTGCAGAAGTAAATGCTCCTGATTGTTCCTCTTCTTCTTGAAGCACCCAGGATGTGCTCAAACCACGCTGTGTTTCTGTGAGGGCTTGAGATTCACTCTCTGCCGCAGCCAGAAGTGGCTGTCCCTGTTGCAGACTCAGCCTGGGAGAGGAGAGACAGTTTGGTGGTGTGGGAAGGGTAATCCTGGGAAAACAGCCTGGAGGTGGACACCTATCCCCAGCCTGGGCATGGAGCTAATTGTGCATGCCGCAGTGTGTTTGGGTGGTCAGTGGGGTTAAAAGGAACCCGAGGGTAAAGGTTTGGTGTGGATTTGGAAAGCTGCTGTGGTGACTGGAGGTTTGCATGTGCTCAGAGAAGGGAAGGGCAGAGGGAAGAGAGGCAGTTTGGGCTTTGTCCAGAGATGTGTGATGGAGACTTAGACTGGATCAGCACATCTGGAGCTGATGGAGGAAGTCGTTTGTGATGTACCCTCAGTGAGTAATGGCTGAGAAGAGTGGGGGAAAATGGAAGTGTGGGGAAACAAAGGCCAGGCAAAGGTGCCTGTGAATAGCTGTGATGATACTCTGGGTTTTGCTCATTCATCAGCTGCTCGTTATCTCTCCTGCTTTGTGTACCAGAGCCTGGGTTGGTGCACCTGGCAAACATGCACTTGTTTGAGGATTTTATCAGCTAAAGTTTGGCTGCTTGACCTCCATCCTGTGCGCTGCTCTCAGAGCAGTGTTCCCAAGCTTGTCCATGTTACTTGGGTCCCCCAGGAGCGTTCCAGTGCCTGGAGACCTTGCAGGGCTTCTGTTCAAGGCTGCTGTGTTCTCTCTACCTCACGGAGACTTTGTCACAGGCCTGTGTAAGAGATCACATGAAACCTATCAGGTGGAGACTTTCTGCCACCCAGATAAAGCACACAGGAGCTGATAAGCAAATGCTGACTGTCTCTGTGAGCAGGCATTTGCCTGTCTGCTTCCTGAGATGTGCTCTGCTGACAAGAGCTCCACTTGGGGCCCACCTCCTGCTCTTTGCTTTGGCTGCTTTCAGTTTGTCCCAAATCAGTGAGGTTCACCTCGGTTCCTCACTCCTGTTTGCCAATCTGTGGCTTTTCTGGCTCTCCCCATGGGAGTGCCCATGCCCACAGACCACGGGGAAGATGCAAACGTTTGGACTGCTGTGAAATTGCTGCCCTGGGGGCAAATGCTCCCTCCCAGTGGCCAAGCTGTGCCCCGAGGCAAGAAAGCTTAGTCCCTGAGAAGAAATTTGTGTAGCGAAATGTTCTCATTGTCCTCAAATATCTGGCCATCACTGCTGAACTCGGTGATGGCTTGTGATGAGCATGGGGACATTGATCCATGCTGACTCACTTTCCTTTCTCTGGTGTTGTCCTCGTTGTAAGAATTTTGTGGGGAAGACTCCTGGCTCCAAGTGTGTGGAGACTCTCAGTGACCAGCCCCAAGCTGAGTTTTCCCTTTGCTGGGATTAGGGTTTGCCTTTTTCAGCATAACCTATTGAATCTTGCAGCCAAGTGGGTGCTTGGCTGGAAGGCTGGTGCAAACAAATCATGACTAGTAGCCTTTGGGCACTTGTTGTTCCTAATGCTGCTGTGGGCATGTAAGGATTACAAAAAAAAAAAATAGACTTTTCCTAATGAGCCAAAGGTTCTTGGCAGGGCTTTCGGTTTGTCAGCAAAAGCTCTTGCACTTTGTGATGCTTTCCAATGAAAGGGAAAACTAGACCTTGTCCCTTCTGCAGGCTCTTCTCTGAAGGTAACAGCAGCTGCCCAGGAAAGTGCTGCAGTTCCTGAAGGACTCCTTGCTGCCCTGTTGAATCTCTCACTTGCCTTGCTTGCCCTTGGCTCCTTGTGGTGGATTTTACTCAGCCACCCCACAAACGTGGGGTCGGACGGACTCAGCAGTGTGAGGGTGGAGATGGACACCTGGGGGGAAAAAAATATCCGAAATAACAAAATTTTTTTAGAGCAGTTGTGCAACAGGGCTTGAGTGGGGGGTTGTACCCGTTGGGCCACCTCCTGAGAGGTATGTTTGAAATTCGCTGACAAGGAGCCTGGTAGTAGCACTTTGTTCCCGTTTTAATTTTACTACACTACTACTTGGCCTTTAACCAACTGAAGCAGCATCTTTTATTCTGTGCTAGTGCTGACTCCACAGTCTTTATCACGGTTCTGGGCCTTATCAGCTCTTGGGGAATTTGATCAGTCCAGGGCCTTGCTTTGCTATGATATTTCTGGGATTGGGAAGCTGAACGCTTGGGTCTGAAACGTTTAAAAAAAAAAGAAATGTCCTGAATTTGATAATCTGCCCACAAAGAGCAGAGATAAGGGGCACAGAGGGCTTTCCTCTAAGACAGGGCTGCAGAATACCGAAGGGATGATAAGCTAATTCACTTACAGCAAGTTAACGAGCCCTGACGTGGTCACAGGAGGAAGGTATTGCCTTGCAGCTCTTTTCCCTTATTTATCTGAAGTCTGGGGTGGGGAGTTTGCAGTCTGAAGGTCCCTTACAATCTGGGGAGATATGACAACAACGGTTTGTGAAAAGGCTGCGCACGTGGTGAGGCTGTAAACAGGAAAAGTGGTTAATATTCAGTTTGAACAGGAAACATGCTGTGCTGATCAGCAGCTATCTCGGGAAGGTGCTGGGCCTGGGTGAGAACTGCTGCAAAATGAAACCACAGCTGGGGAGAGAAGGGGAGTTTGACTGAGACTGCTGCATGAGGCTTTCAGCTGGGCATCCAGAGAGGGAGGTCTTGGAAGTGCAAGTGGAGGGGCAGGGAAACCCGAACAAATTGCTTTTGCAGTGGTACAAAGCAAGAACATCTCCTCCCAGTTCCCAGAAGTATGACACCATCCTGAAAAGAGAAAACATGTTCTTATGTGGGCAGACTGCAGAATCAGTTGTTTGCACATGTCGTTCAGTGTGCTATTTTTTTAAAACCAATACTCCCAGTTCTGTGCCCTTGATTTCTGTCTTTTTTTTTTCTTCTCCTTTTTTTTCTTTTTCTATTAAAAAATGAGGGGGAAGGTGAGGGGCGTGCAGGCTGTGCTCCACAGAGCTATTGCCAGGGCGGCTAGGGGTGTCTTGCCTGTTTGACTCAGTCTGATCCATGAAGCAAGATGAAAGGAAAGCTCCTCTCTGCCATCTGAGATGGCAGTCACTCCTGGAAAAGCCAGACTCGTTCCTCTGGTAATGTGGTGTGTGTGTGTGCGCCTGGGATTTGAAGAGGTCAGTAAAGAGCAGTTAATGATTGACCCTCGAATGGAACCTACAGCACTTAATTTGGGAGAAAGGATGGCTTTAAATGTTCCAGCCTGAACAAATCCCGGCGATGATCTTGACATAAATGATTACCCAGGCAGCCTTCTCTTCACCTAAGCTGTCATTCTTTAAATAGTAACTTGAACTACTAATTGGGCAGCAGAAATCCTGCTGCTTGTGCGGGGAGCACTGTAAAAATAGGCAGCAGTGTTCTTGTAATTGCTGGTAAAGACTTGTAGCTTCTCCTGGCTCGACGGTGAGGCAGCAGTGAGTGAGCACAGCCTCTGTGCTGCTGCCTTGCCCGGGTGTCACACCTGGAGTGCTGCATGCAGGTGGACTTGGCAAGAGAATTTGGGGAGGGCACCACTGTGGGCACAGAGCCAGCCCTTCCCCAGAGCAGTTTTCCAGATGGAGCCAGGCACGTAGGAGATTTTCCCTGGGAGCGTGGCGTGCGCCGATCTGGAACAGGATCTGAGCTGTGATTGAGGGGAAGCTGCTGTTTGCTGTAACCAGGTGCATTAGGTAGGTGAGTAGTTAGGCAGGTTCTCTGCCCATTAAACCCCTCCTAGCTGCATGTCCTGTGCTGCCACTCGCTCTCCTGTGCCAACCAGCTGCTGGCACCTGAATCTGTGCTCGTGGATGAGCCGGCTCTTGGCTGGACCTTGTGCCCGCTGCACACACCTGCAGCCCCTCCAAAATGTTCTATTTATGGAGGTGACTCAAAGGATCAGGGGATGTGAGGGTGCCAAGGGCTGCTGGAATCATTGTGCTTACGCCTCAGTGGATCTTCTCTTGTTGCTCAGGGGCTGCTTCTATTTTCACAAACAATTCGTATTTCCACATAGCGCTCTTGCCTGGCCCCTCCTTGGAGCTGGCCCTGAGCAGCCGTAAACAAGGTGGTTGGTACAGGCAGGGACTGAAGTTTGGTGTCCCATTCCCAGCTTTCCTGGCTGCAGCCAGTGTTCAGAGGGGGGCAAATTTCCTTGGTGTTTCTGAGCTGTGTCCCCATCACCTCGTGGTGTTGGTGCCCACTGTGTACACTGGTTATGGGAGGGCCAGCAGGTGTGTGCTGCGCGAGCTCCTTGGCGGCACAGCAGCTGAACGCATCCAAACACGAACAGGAATTCATATTCTCCAGCTCTAAAGGCTGGAGAATATTTCAGTTGGGAGATTTCTTTGTGGGGAGGGTTACCGAGGCTTTAACACATGCGGCCAGAAGTTATAAGGTCATTGTTCGTGCCCCTCCACCCTCCTTCCCCTCCGCAGCTGAGCTATCTCTGGAGAGTGCTGACACAGGGAAACTGCTACTACTTTGTCAATTCCCTCCCCCCTCTCCTTGTTTTCCTGAGTTTCACCTCTCACCCACATCTGTTTCCTATGAATTTATCTTTGTGGAGAGCCCCAAAGCCTTGATGCTGTTGGTGAAAACTGCAGAGAGCCTCTCAAAGTCTGTCCAGGACTGATTTCTAAGGATGTGCCTTGGGCTGCGGCGCTGCCCTCCCTGCAGAGGAGATGCTGCTGGTGGCACATGTGATGTTTTGGGGATATTTGTTGCTTACTCTGGCTGTCCATGACTAACAGGGCAAGAGAAGGGGCAGATTAAGTTATCAATCAGGAGCACATGGCCGTGGAAAGAAACACAGGCAGTTTGAAACCATCCTAGCAAAGGTGGTGGTGGGAGCAATGAAGATGGAGGGAAATGCCCCTGCCTTCCCTGGAGTGCTGGGAGGGGACAGAGGAAGGTTATCAGTGCCTCAATTCCTGCTGATACCTGATGGCAGGAGGGTGGAGTGAGGTTTGTTTGCAGTGGACACAAAGCTGGCAGGGTGGTTTAGGGCAGCTGGGAGAGCCAGGGTGAAGCTAGTAACTGTAGAGGAGCTGAGACTTGGGTAGAAGGGAGGGAAGTGCAAGGCTGGGGCTGTGTTATCTCCAGAAATGCAGGGAAGGTGAGAGCAGCCAAGGGGGTCTCCCCCACCAGCCACACCAAGCAGTGAATGTGAAATCACTCGTACATGAGGGATTCCTGCTAATTAACTAAACCAACCAGGGCTCGCTGGGAATCTCCAGCCTCACTTCATGCTTGTGGTTACATCGGTGACTTCTCTCTCTGTTCCTCCTTTAATATTGAACTTTGTCAGATCCATTATTAAATATGAAGGAGGGTGTTTTACATCACTGGCTTGCAGCAGCAGCAAGGAGCAAGTGCTTTGTCATACCAGCAAAGGTTCCAGATAAGTGTTGGGAGAAGGAGAGGTGGAGTGCGCTGGAGCTGTGAGTTAATGGAAGTCTGAAGGCACCCGTACTCACTCGAGGAGTTGTAAGCAACCTGATGGGCATGTAACAGGAGAAGAGTTGACATGAGGCAGTAAAAGGGAACTTCTTTCCTTTCAGGTTGCTTTTATTTTTTTTTTTTTTTTTTTTTGGAACTGTCCTGTTTCTGTCTCAGTTACACAACGTGGGCTCTGTTCAGCGTGGGAGTTTGCATGCAGAGCTCCTCATGTAAGGGCAAGAACAGAAAGCTGGGGATACAATTGATCTGTATGACCTAAACCCATTGTGAAAGAATAGAAACTGCTAATTACGGGGCAGGAGCTAAAGATGCATCAATCTTTTAAAAAACAGAGAGGGCAGGTGAGCTGCCAGCCCCCCTGGGAACAGGGTAGTTAAATCCAGGAAGGATTTTTCAGAGCCAGGGCAGCCAAAGCAGGGTGGCTGCTGCAAAGCCATTCTTCATCCTGATGCCTGCAGTGAGGGTAGGAAGCTTTTCATTTGAGCAGGCTGTTGCTCAGTGCCAGGCCTTGTCAGCCTGGTGTCTGGAACCAAAATAACTGATTTGGCTGTAGCTGTCGTTAGTTTTGTTAGAGAAAAGATCTCTGAGAACACGACAGCTGTAGATTAGGAGGACCTTATTTTTATATCAGTCCCTTCGGGTTCAGTTGAGTTTAGTCTCCTTTAATTTCCAGGCCATTGCTGTGTAGTTGTTTTAATAAATTAATGAATCTCCATCCTTAGGTTTTTAGGATGCTGCTGCATGGGATGCCTGTCCCCTGGGTGCCTTTCCCTGCTTAAAGCAGAGCTCATCAGGTTTCCCTCATCCTTCTGCTGCTCTCCTTCTCCATTTCTCACTGATTAGAATGAAAACTGGACTGTGGAGAGCGTATGCCCAGCAGGGCTTTTCCCTCTCCTCCTTCCTGCAGCGCTTCAAACCTCATCCTGACACATGTTCCTCTCTCACCCCTGTAGAGACCACCACCAACAGCTCTGAGCATGAGAACAGCACAGATTCAGAGCACAAATGGCCTTCCTGCAACGCCCAGGATGAAATGCTGAACTTGGCCTTCACCATCGGCTCCTTCCTGCTCAGTGCCATCACTCTGCCCTTGGGAATTGTCATGGACAAGTACGGCCCTCGCAAGCTGCGGCTGCTGGGCAGGTGGGTGTGCAGGGCTCCAGGGGTGGGCTGGGGGCTCAGTTCCCACCCTGTCTGGGTGCTGTGCCTGTTGTGGGGTCCCTGCAGCCGTGGGAAGCGTCTGAGGGGTGGGGCTGGGGTGTGCTGGGAGCTGTGCACAGGACAGCAGAGCAGCTCTGGGGTGATTTCAGCCAGCACAGTGAATTGCTCCATAAGCGAAGGGCCTGGAACTCCATGTCCACACTTCAGCTCTCCAGTGCTGCTCTGTGATCCTTGTCCAGATGGAGCCTGGAGGAAGAGCGGAGTCGTTTGTGAGTCAGGGAGGGTAGCTTTCTCCTTGGGCTGGGAGCTATGTCCTGAAAGGCACAAAACCAAGATGTTACATCATTGTTTGCAGGCTGGGGAGTTAATTCAGGGATAAACATGTCCTGTTGCCTTTCCCAGGGCCCTTCTCTTCCATGTGGTGTGTGTTGCTTTCTGCCTCACCAAACACCAAGGTTGTCAACTGCTTCTGTCGTGGCACGTAGGGATTAGTGACTTTTGGGATCAGTGGACCCCAGCACTGCTTTAATTGTCACAATTTTAATGCAGTGGATTTGATCAGAAACCAAACTGGCCTGTGGGCAGAGTGGGAAAAACAGGGCAAGTCTCTGAGTCAGACCCTGCCAGAGAGGAGTTGAGTGCTGGGGCTCCGGACAAAGGCTGCTGCTGCTGCCGCCTTTGGTCACCCCGAGGTGAGGGCTGGAAAAGCTCTGTGCTGGAAAACCAGTGGGAATTTGGGTCCAGACAGAGCTGCGTCAGTGCTGGGGGGAGAGGTTCCTGCCTCAGCCCTTGTGCAAGGCTTGCCTGTAATACTTGTTTGCCAGTAATATCTGGGTATTTCCCTGGATTTTTCTTTCCAAATTGCCAGCTTCCCTCCCTCTTACATGAAATTGCCCTGCAAGGCACTGAGGAGGTGGAAGCAGCTGTGATTGACTGTGGGTGAGGCTGTTTGTGAGAAACTCATGGCTCTGGTTCCCTTTCAGTGCCTGCTTTGCCGTGTCCTGCGTGCTGATCGCGTACGGTGCCAGTAACCCGGACTGTAAGTTGGCATCTTTCTGCTGAGCTGGGAGCATTTCAGGGCTGTGGTTTTTTGGGGAAGCAGAGTTCAAACTGTCACACTCCAGTGCTCTACTGGGGTCTTGCTGGGGACACAAGCCAAGCAGTCTGCCAGTCTGAGGGAGCCAAGTGGCCCTGGGAAGGGCTGGTGTTTCACAACACCGAGTGGAGAGTGCAGCAAGAGCCAAACGTCTGAGATACCCAGGTCTCTTAGTTTTGTGTTTGGGCAGGAGCAGGTCCTGCAAAAGAGCAATTCCAAACGAGTTCATGGCTTTTTCAGGGTTGGGAAATAGGTAACAGCACACAATGTGTAATTGGCTTTTTTGCCAGAGATAGATGGAGCTTGCTCCTCAAGAGCAGGTAGCAAGATGACACTCTGGATTCATTTTGTTCGACTGAATCTTCCTTTTGAGACCCACCAGACAAGCTGCATCAGCAAGTCTGTGCATTAGAGAAAAGGAACCCTTCCATCCCATCCTGAACTCTGCCTTGGAGGAGAGCCCTGTCCCTCCCAGTCTGTGTGGCTGGGGAGAAGATGGGTGCTGGGTCAGGAACAGCATGACATGTCCTGAGGGCGTAGATCCGCTGAGGTTTTTACGAGTCAGGACCAAAGCCCTCGGGGCTCTGTCTCCTTTCCCTCTGCACCCAGTGGAAGCTAAGGGCACGTTTTTTATTGTTTCAGCTCTATCTGTGCTGATATTCATTGCCCTGGCTCTGAATGGCTTTGGTGGGATGTGCATGACCTTCACATCGCTCACGGTAAGTGAGGAGTTACTACCTGACTCTTTTATCCCTCACTGTGGCTGTGAGCTGGGCTGGCAGGGGAGAGCAAAGTGGATCTTCTGCCTGACGCTTGAATAGCACGTGTTTGTGTTTGGTACAAAGGGTCAGTCACCCTTGGGAGTGAGTCCTTGGTTGTTATTCTAAAGCTTGTTTTCCCCAATCCTGTTTTTTTCACCTGCCCTTTGTATCTCAGGTGAAGGTGGGGGGAAAAGAGGAAGTGTTTTTGTCTAGGATTCATAATGTGCCTGTACATGCAGTGCTCAGCTACTTGGCACAGGCTGGATGTGTGTTTGCACTGGATTTAGCATTGACATAGTACAGGAAGAATCAGCAGGGCACAAACCCTTGCAGCTGGGTATGAGCAGCTTTCTGCAAGCACAGTTTGCATCTCTCCTCAGGAAAACGGCTCTTCTTGATCATAAAAGCTTCTGCTTTTCAGAAGGGTGAGAATCCCTTGCAGGCTTCCTGAGAAATGCTGCATTGTTGGATGTGCACAGCCCACTTGGATATGTTCAGGATTGTATGGAAAGCTTTGGTCAACAACTGTCAGCTGGATCTCTATGTTTTGGGGGTTCTTTCTGCCTGGAGGCAGAAGCAGTATCATTCTCCAAATAACTGCTTTATTTTCTGCCTCATTACCCTGATTGTTGTCAGTGTGGCTCAAACAGGGCTGGGTGGAAAGTCGCCCAGAAAACAAGCCTGGGAAGCACCTATCTTTTTTTTTTTTCCCTGAGCTGTAGTTGAACACTTTCAGATTTGGACTGTGCTACCTTGAACTTGCTGTTGAAGCAAAACTTCCTGTTAAAGTTACCTGTAATTTAACAGAGCTTAGACACTGGCTGAGCAAGGCTTAGACACTGGCTGAACTCCTGAGACCTAAATTTGGCAGAGGCTGGCTTTACAGAGCACTCTGTGTACCGTGGTTTTGCTGCTGCTGTTGCTTTCATATATTCAAAGCTCTCAAAACTCAGTGCAGGTGTTGCTCTCTCCTTCATGTGTGGTGTTCTTCACTGGAAGCCTTGGCTGTGACCCCAAGGAACTGTGGGGTCAATGTCACCCTGCCACACTTCAAATAAAAGCCAAGAGGAGAGGAGCACATCAGTAGTGCTGTGGGAGAAGAGAGGATTCCCGTCCTGCTGCTGCCAGCATTGGTTATTGTCTCCCTGGGTGATTAATAAGGGGTCACAGATTATTTTAGAGCCACTGGTGATGATAGGAGTGAGGGCAGGATAGGGCAGGAATAGATTGGGTGTGCTGTAGTGTGGCTTTTAGCAGCAGAAGTAAGCAAAGCCACTTATTAGTGCCCTCATTAGTGAGCCAGTTCTGCAGTGCCAAGGAAGAGCAGCAGCAGGAAAAAGGTCAGGTCTTCCAAGAAGAGATCCAAGCCTTGAGGAAGTCTGGAGCAAGCAGCGACGCTCTGAGGTCACGCAGATGCCTCAGGTGGAGCCCGTCCCCTCCAGGTGTGCTCTGCAAAGAGCTGGGGTGGCTTCAGGCCTGACTTCTCAAATCCAGAGGCAGGTGTAGCTGCTTGTGCAGCTGCACAGAGGCATTTCAGTACCTGAGGTGTGTGGATGTGATTAAAAATAGCCTAAAGTGGGAGGGAAACACTTCTTCACCTGCGCAGCAGCGTAGCTGTGCTGCTGACTGTTGGAACCAGCTGTATTTTGGTTGTTGGCAGCTTACAGCTTTATCATTCTCCCTGCAAGCTGCACTTGGTGTGTCAAGAGCCATCTTCTGCTGTCACAGGCAGGGTGATATCTCGTGGATTCCTTCCAGCTGTGGCCCCTGGAGACAGGCGAGGGAAGGAACGCAGGGACAAGCCCGTGGTTTGTATGACGTGGGTCACACACGCAGTGCTCCGCCTTGTTCCCGGGAGGGGATGGGCCCGAACGCTGAAAGGGGACACTCAAAAGACCTTTGTAAGGACGTTCATTACCGAGGCGATGAGCCCTGCCCGGCTGCCTCCCGGTGCCAGGGGAGCTCGGTCTGGCTGCCACAGGCGCCGGCTGCCGAGCACGCACGTGCGCGCACAAGTCACAGCAAGGTGACTCCCTTCTCCTGCCAGCTGCAGGTGACCCGAGGTGCTCCAGGAAATGGGTCAGACCCACTGCTGCAATGGCCCTCGGCCACCCCAGGCAGGGTTTGGTTGCTGCTTCGTGGCAGGGTGTCCCTGAAACACCCAGCTCCATGTGGGTGTTGTTGGCACCTCCCTGGACGTGGCTGCTCTGGTGGCAGGGACCCTGAGACAGGGATAAACGGGATCTCCGAGGATTAGAGCCTGGGACAGTGCTCCACAAAGCTTTGCCTCTTGAGTTTAAAGCCTTTTTCAGTAACAAGTCCCCAGGGTATCGTGAGAGCACATGGCAAGCTGTGGAGCCAAAACAAGCTGCTGCTCCTGGGTGCCTCGCCTGTGGCTTGGGGAGGAGGGGGCAGCCAGCAAACGTTTCCCAGTTCTGGGAACAAGGTCAGGCTGTGCCTGTTGTTAAAATGCAGAGGGGAGATTTCTGCCTCGTGACTTGGTCTTGGCCAATATAAGTGAAGATTGGAAATGGAAACAGATCTGTGTTGGTGGCTCTGACAGCAGCACAGGAATCTGGCGCTGGTTCTGCTCCGAAGCTATTTCATGCAAAGAAATAAACATGTGTGATAAATTACCACAAAGAGCCTTTTATAGATTGTTCTCTGTCCTGTTTTCCTTTCAAAGAATTACAGCTGCTTTGCTCTGATTTTCTGCTACAAACAGCCCCCTTTAATCAGAGGGGGGGGGAACATCTCTGTGTAGGGAATCTTCTTTGCTTGGAAATATTAGGAAAACTTAGGGCTCTGTGAGCTTTTGTTTGTTGGAGAATGGGAACAGGAGCTTCCATATGCTTTGGGCAAAGGGGGCAGTTTAAAGCTTTCCTGGAGAACATATTTTTAGCATCTGTATAACTTCCAAATACACCCCCAATAGGGAAAACAAAGTTTAATTGAACAAAAATACCATTTTTCAGTAGTCTAGTTCTCAAGGCCTTGATTTTTTTTTTCCCACTGTTCTTTCAAACAGTCCTTGCAAGAGGAGGGAAACAGGATTTGGTAGCAATACTGTGGTATCTTCTGTATATGGAATGTCTCCAGGGAAAAGCTGGAAAACAATATAAATTATTTTGAACTCACTGTAGGGCAGATGAGGAAAAAAAAAAATCTGCAAGAGGAAATGATTTATGGGTTTAGGATTACAATTTGCAATAAAGGACTCCAGTAAAAAACAGTTACGTGTGGCAAACGTTCACTGAGTGTCTTTGTGACAGGGCAGAAAGTTAATGGTACACTGAGTATTAGCAGCCTTTAAACAAGAGGCTTAAGAGTTTCTGTCGTCATAGGTCTTGCAGAATTGGAGCTGTCATACCAGAATGGGCAGAAGTTAGTGGAGGAGTCACTTCTCGCCTGCGGGGATGAGATCAGAATGAGGATTAGATCCTTTTTGGTGGCACAAAAACAGAGCTCACTTGCTCCGTGGCTTGTGTTTTTTGTTGGTTTGGTTTTTTTCCCTCCATCTCTGTGGTTCATTTTTTCCAGTGCTTGCTGCTGTAAAGACAGCATGAAAAATGGCTTGGTAAATATTGCATGTTATTTTTGTAGCTGGTCTTTAGACGAGACCTGCACAGGCACTGCCAGTGCTGGCACAGTCTGAGAGGTTTTCTGTCTTGAAGGGACTTTTCCCCCTTCATCTCCCCTCTGCCCCTCCAGGTAGTCCCACATTTCTCTTCCTTCCAAGTTCTCAGTGTTTGCAGTTTCTGCTTTGATTGGGCTGGATAAGACATTAAATCTCTTCTGTCCATATTTTTTTTTAACCTAGCTGCTTGCTTGGTGCCAAATTGGATTTTAGGAAATCTTTAGCCTTTCTAGGACTTCAGTCCTAATCAAGGCAGAAGCAGCCTTGGGTTCTCCTGGTCATGGCTGCCTGTTCTGTGTCTCCAGTAGCCCTCGGAGCACGAAGATCCACCTGGAAGTTGCTTGCCTGCTGTATGAAAAAGGCTTTTTGTGGACTTTGGATCTCTGGGGAAAACCAGCCGGAGCCAAGAAGCAGCTGTGTTTGTGCAGCTCTTGCCCTGCCCTGAGCTCCCCAGCAGGAGCAGCAGTTTTGTTGTAATTTCTGGACATTATTTTAGGTTTGGGGTGTTTGGGATGAAGCAAATACCCAGCCTGGTGACAGTGACTAGCCTTTTTTGCGGCTCTTCAGATATTCCACTCCTCAGATGCTGCTCTCTGGGAGTGTGTAAATTTAGGCCACTGCTTCCAAGAGGAGATTTTTCAGCGCCTGGTAACAGACCTTTGGATCCTTTCTCTGTTTCCTGTCTGCAGCTCCCCAGAGCAGAGAGCAGCCTGCTGGCAGCTCTCCCGCATGCAGGGATCAGCCATGGGCGTGGGGATGCTCTGCAGAGCAGTGCAGCCTCTTCTGCCTCCTCCTCCTCCTCTGGGGTTCACGGGCAGCATCAGGCTCAGCACATCATTCCTGCTGCTCCCCAGCCCGGGGTTATCTGAGGACCTGGAGGCAGCACTGCATAGGAAGCTCTGCAGTGAGGCACAGGGATGATAAACAGCCAGCTGGGTCCCGGAGTGCTCCTGCACAGGAATACTTGCCTTGTAAACACGCCGTGACACGAGCCAGATTTGCTTGCCTAATATGCTACTCCTGGGAAAGATGGACTTGTTTTTCAGCAGTGCAAGGGGAGCATTTGTGATGGCAGCATTTGCTTGCTCAGGCTCGGGGCTGATACTCTCTGAATCGTTCTGTTCAGCAGCCTCTTTGCACAGATGAAGGGCTGGTTGTGCTTTCAGTCCTAGAAGGCATCTGCAGTGTCCTGCTTTGAGGCCCTCTGAGGCTGACGTGGTAGTGATGCTCAAGTGAATTTGGGGAGTGAGTGACCCAAAAAAAAGGAGGTGGGAGGGAAATCTGGCAGCCTGCAGCAGAGTCTCTGCCCATTGACCAGCTTCAGGAGGTGTATCAGCCGAGCTCTCCATAGCCTCACAGCTTCAAAGCTTCTCCCTGTCATTTCCAGTCTCCAGGCCAGCATTAGTGAGTGATGGGAACTTGCTCACTTTGGTTGTTTAGGAAAACAGGGAGTTCCTCCTTTCCCAGGAGAGCAGGAAGGTCTCCCAGCTATTTCTGTCCCACTGTGCCTTTGGATCTTGGGTGGAAGCAGTGGCTGATGAGCCATCCTGGGAGTGATTTTGCTGTTTTGGTGGCAGAAGTGGCTGCTGTGAACTGCTGCTGGCCGTCCCTACTGAGAGCTTTGCTTTCTCAACAGATCCTTGCAGAACCAGCCTGGTCTGCTCTCAGCAGTGCCAACACACCTGATGGGAGCCCAGGCAGTGAGGTGGGGTGGGTGGCAGCAATAGCAATGCCAGGTGTTGCTTGCAGCAGAGCTCAGTTGCTGTGCTGAGCAATAAATCCTCGGATATCTGGTGTTTGTGATTCCTTTCCTGCACCTAGCTCTGGGATGGTGTGCTGAGGTGTCTCAGCCATCCCAGTGATGCAGAAATGATCAGCACAGAGAGTCTGCTGCCACAGAAGGAGCTGTGGAGATGGCTAGAAATGGAAATTCAAACAGCAGCACCGTTCCTGCTTGCCTCTGTTCCCTCTTGTAATAACAGGAGCTTTCTGGTCTGCTGCAAAAGATTTGGGTGCAGAAACCCAAGGTGCATAAACAAAGCTGGCAGTTCAAGGTGTTGCAGGATGTGTTAAAGGCTGCAGCCTGTGTCCAACAGCCCTTGACTAAAAAGAGGGTGATAAATAGAGACTTTGGGCACATGTTTGTGGCAGAGGAAGAGTGGTGGCTACAGGTTTGGGGTAAGGAGCTCTTAAAGACAAGTGCTCCTGTGTTAAAGGTGACCAATGCAAAATATGCTGTCAGTCTGGAAAAAGCAGCGTCAGTAAGCACATAAATCTTGGATTGTAGGCATTCCCTGTCTCTGGAGACACCAGTGCAACCTGCAGAGTAATATCTGGGAGAGCTAAGTCATGCCTGAGTAAAACTGGCTGCTTCACATTCTGGTATGCAGGGGCATTAATCCTAAATGCCAATATCTTCTCGAGAAAGCCTCGTTCCCCGGGCAGCAACCTGTTTCAACTGATTTTTCTCTCTCCCCAGCTGCCCAACATGTTTGGTGACCTTCGTTCCACGTTTATTGCTCTGATGATTGGCTCCTATGCTTCCTCTGCTGTGACTTTTCCAGGAATCAAGGTGAGGCCGTGGGCTCAAGGCTCGTGACTGGTGGCGTTGTGCTGGTGTCCTGCCCCATTTAGCAATAATGTGGCAAGAAAGGAGGGACTGTTTGCTGAAGCACTTTTTTAGAGATGTGCATTTGCAAGATTCGGTTCCTGTCTGCATTAAAGACTTCCCAAGTGACTGCCTCAAGAACGCAGCAGATAGAAGATTTGTAGAAGTGGGAAAACTAAAGATCTTTTTTAGAGAAGATTGCTTTGTTAATCTCTAAGGAGTGCATATATATATATATATAATTTTTTTAATACATATATGTATATTTTCTTGGTGTGATTGTCACCAATGGTTGGCTTTGAACATAATTTATTGCTGGCAAATGGCACTGAAGGGACAAGAGATGGTCACCTGGGCTGCCTGGATAGATCACCTGGTTCTGAACCAGGGGTGTTTCATTGCAGTCTCAGGTGTGCAGGGAAGTTCCTGCTGGTTTTCCAAGAAAGTCCTTGTCACAAAATTGGTCTTTGTTACCACTCGAGTTTAACCCATTTTAAGTATATCCTGATGTTCTTTGCCAGCTCCTCTCGGACCTCATTCCAAGAATATTGAAGCATCTTTCTGCTCCTGTAGCCAAAACCATATTCCCTTGTGATTTCCAGGTTATATACGACTTTGGGGTCTCCTTCATCCTTATTCTGCTTGTCTGGGCAAGCTGTGCAGGACTCGTCTTCCTCAACTGCTTCTTCAACTGGCCCCTGGAGCCTTTCCCAGGACCAGAAGACATGGACTACTCGTAAGTCTCCTCCAGGGCTAATCCCATTCCTAAACCTCTAGGAAGAGATGGCACAAAGAATTTAGAGGAGTAGACAGGGAACCCCTTGCACGTTGTTTACTGCTGCCACCTCTTAGGCTGAGGCATTCTGTCTGCAGTTAGCATGTGAATACCTGTGGAAAGTGGAACTTCCCAAACTGAGGGAATTACAAAGGAAAAATGATCTGTTCCTGGTCATAAGTATTTTTATATTGATTTGTGCCAAGTTGGCCCAGGGAAGGCATCTCAGTGTGCTCTGGATCGAAACCATTTGTGGGTTTGTAGATGGAAACCAGCGCCTTAAATCCACACAGAGCCTTTCTGACTCCTCTGCAACGTTGCTCTCTCTGATTCCTCACCCCTGTGTTGCAGCTCTCACCCTCTTTGCAACCCAACAGGGTGAAAATAAAGTTCAGCTGGCTGGGATTTGACCACAAAATCACCGGGAAGCAGTTCTACAAGCAAGTGACGACCGTGGGGCGCCGCCTCAGCGTGGGGAGCTCCATGAAGGGCCCCAAGGAGCCGGCAGCTTTGCAGGAGAACAACAAGCTCTGTCTGTCTACAGTGGACCTGGAAGTGAAGTGCCAGCCTGACACTGCAGGTGTGGTTCTGTGGGTGCCCCAGGGCTGCTTGTGCTGGCACAGGCCCGTTGGCCTCCCTGCTCTGCTCCAGACCTGTTTGTGAGGGAGCAATACGTGATCTGGGTGTTGCCAGGGCCTCGTGCCAGCCACCAGGGCTGGAATACGAGTTGAGTTATATAAGGAATCCTGTCCTTGCATCCTTGCCTGCGTACAAATGGTGTAGCCAGAAGTGGGGGCAGCACATGGGAGCTGGTGTGGCTGCAGGGGGACAGGGCAGGTGGTCACTGCTGGCTCTTAGGCCAGTTGTTGCCATCACGGCCAAGCCTTCTTTACTCAGGGGCATCACAGAATGGTTTGATGTGGAAGGGACCATGAGGATCATTTCATTCCACCCCCTTCCACCAGAATGAGTTGCTCAAAGCCCCATCCAACCTGGCCTTGATGGTGAAAGAAAATGGTTTGAGGCTTCTTTTTGTCCTAATCCACCCAATCAGGAAAGTCTTCCTTCCTGTTTCCTTGCCCCAGTCACTGGTTGCCAAACTCCAAGCATCTGCAGCTGTTGATTATGGGAGCTTGTCAGGCACCAGGTGAACTCCTTGGAGCTGCCACTGGCACTTCCAGGCAGGAGAAGACCTACTAGGCCAGAGGTGAAATTGTAAATGCTTGCCAAGGTGTATTGCCTTCATCAGAGACTCTGTTATTCCTTCTGCAGCTACTCCGTCCTTCATGAAGAGTGTCTTCAGTCCCATCCTGTTGCTCAGCCTTATCACCATGTGTGTCACTCAGCTCAGGCTCATCTTCTACATGGGAGCCATGAACACCATCCTTGAGTTTCTGTCTGGAGACAAAAGTCAAGGTAGGGGAACCTCTGAAGACCTTCAGCTGCTTCCTTGGGGGTGGGAGCTGGCCCAGACTTGGTCAGTGAAGGCAGAGCACCTGATTACTCAGTTTAGGACAATTCCTGGTGTCCAAGTGCACTGGCAGCTGCTGGGAGGGTCCAGGGAAGGGCTGGAACCAGCCCAGCACAGAGGGGCAGCGAGGCAGACTCTTGAATGTCAAACTAATTTTAGCCCTGTGTCTGTCAAAGGCCTACCCCATGTTATTTCCCCACGTAGGTTGTTGCAAGCAGCCTCTCGGGGTGGACTGTGATAATTTTTTATTTTAACTGGAAAACCTATTTCATGAGGTATTTGCTTAACTTATCCTGAGCAAGCAGAGAATGCAGAGCAGCTGACTCTCATGAGTAATGGTTGGACTCGGTGCCTCAGCCCAGCACCCCGGGGGTGGGAGAAGTGAAGTCAGAGCTGGTTTTTTGTGCAGCTTGGTGGGTGCTGGGGAGGCTCAGGGGTGCTCCCTGCACTGGACTCCCTGCATTTATAGTTCTGGTGAAGTTCATGGAGCAAACAGGAAAGAGTACATTAGTTTACTGTTGAAAATACCCAGGATTGCAAAACAGGACTTAGCCTTTTTTTGTTTTGTTTTGTTTTTGTCCTTTGTAGTAAGATCCAGTTTGAACTTGTTAAATTGGGATTGCATGAAGCTGATAAATCAAGAGGCACTCCTCTGAAAACAGGAGTGAGCTCTGGGGGGAGGGAAGGAGACTCAGGAAACTCCAAGTGCCCTGGCATTCCCTGAATTGCTTTGTTTCTCGAGCCTCTGACAGCCTGCAGCATTCAGCTCTTTATCTTCTGGCTCAGGAGCCAGCTTAGACATTAAACAGCAAAACAGGACAAACTTCACTCTGCCTACCTTTCCCAACACTGCTTCCTTTTCTGCTTACCTTGTAACTCTTGACACTGCTTTTTTAAAAATTATTATTATTTATTTATTTTTCCCCTGGCTTGCTATACTCATTTAATTTTCCTTTCTTTCCTTCTCCTCTCCTCCTTGGAATTTCAGAATTAATATTAACTATATAAGCTGCCAATTCTGCTTAGATCACGCTTCCTTGCTTAAAACAGGGGTTGTGCCCCTTGAGTATACTGCAATTTTTCTGTGCCACCTTTAAGATTTCTTCCCATTTTTTCCCCTTCCTCCCCCTGAATGCAGCCTGGGCTCATTGCAGTGCAGTCGCTGTCTTGGTGTTTCCATGGCATCAGCAAAACAGTGGTATTGTCTGGTCTCAGCAGTGTCAGGCTCTGCTGCAAGAGCAGTTCCAAGGCACGTGCAGCTCTCTAGAAATGTAATCTGTGTGTGCATCAGGAGAGGGTGGGATGCTGCTCCCTTGCATTCCTCCTCCTTCCTGCATTTATTCACTCGGGTGGGATTTGCTCAGAGAGCTCCCTCCACCTGCAGCTGCCCTCGGGAGCACTGGGCAAGGGAAGAGGAGAGTTGAGTGAAACCCTGCAAGTGTTGTGGTCTAAGAAAAAGTTAAATATCCCCAGGAGCAGAACAGGAGAGAAGGATGTGGGGGAAATCACGCAGATAAATAGTGAAGTCTTTAATTGCAGCGCCCTTGAAAGTTCTTTCTGTGCAGGTTTATGGTGACTTAGACCTGTCACGAAACCAAAAGGTGGAGAGAGCAGTCAGCCTGTGGCTACTTATCTGCTGAAACCCCCCAAAAAATGAGGAAGAAGCTTAAGGGTTCATTCTGTAAATGGCTGTGTAATTGTGTTTGGAGGAAGGCAGGAGAAAGTAGGCCTGTTGTGCCTAGAACCTGAAATTTGTCTGCATCTTTCATAAATTGTCACCTTGCTTTCAAATGTGCTGATACTGGGAGGCCTTGGGGAGACTCTGGGCTGGAAAACTCAGCTGTGTGAGGTGCTTGCTTGGCATAATTTTGAGGGAAAGGCATCTAAAACAGGGAATGTATAGGCTTATGCCCGTGTGTGCTTCCTTCTAGGTATTCTTGCTTTTTCTCCTCGGGAAAGAATGTTTTTTAAGATGACAGATAAGCTGAGGGGGCTCTGTTTTGTAGCAGCTACTGTCTTCCCTCCTCTTCTCTTGCTGACCCCATAAATTTCACTCCTTAATTCAAGCTGGCCTCTGCCTTTGCTGTTTAGAGCCCAAGATTAAGTGTTCAGGATAGCATAAAGAGGCAAAACATGACAGCGTGGCTTGCTTCTTGCCCTCTATTAAAAAATAACCAGACAACAGTAAATCAGTTCCTGCAGTGTTCATAGAGAGTGATGCCACCTGTTTCTCTTGGCTGCAGCAGTTGCTATAATGAGAGGGGATGTGGGGTCACTTCAGGGCTTGCCTCTGTGGGAGGAACGGGGGCACGAATGTGAGTTCGGAGGTTGGAGCTTGGAAGTTCCTCTCGGTTCCTTTGCCAGCAGCTGGAGCCAGGAAAAGATCATCAAGTGCCATGCCTGGGCACAGCAGGGCAGCCCTGCTGGGGTTTGCTGCAAGTGGATAGGAGAGGAAGGCTTGTTGGAAACTTTCTCTCCATTACCAAGTGGATTTTGGTGGGAATCCTGGCTGTACTGCTTTGGCTAGACTTAAAAACGCGTTGGGAGGGACAAATTAAAGTTGGAGCTGTTTTGCTTACAGGGCTGTAACTTGTGCTCTGTGCTGAGATGGGCAGTTTCAGAGCTACATCCTTATTTCAGAGCCGTGGCACACCATGACTCACCAGCCTCAGTCCTCACGCGGGCTGCCCAGAGGAAGTGGAAAAAAGCCTTGCAGGATGGGGGAACTGCTCAGTGACAGGAGGGGACAATTTCTTCTGAGTCTGCTGGCATCAGCTTTCCCTTAGCAAGCCATGGGGAAGCTTCTCTCATCATTAGCACGAATCTTTCATCACTTGGAGCTTTTTAACAATTGCTCCCAAATGTTGTGGGGGGTTTTTTTGATGTTAATCTCCCTTCCCTCTGCTTCCAAACTTGCCCATTCAGCACAAAAACTGGGTTAGTCCTCACCTTCCCAGCCTGGTTGTCCTTGCTGGAGCATCCCAGCTGGAGAAGCTGTAGCTGCAGCTCCCAGCAAGGCAGGAGAGGAGATGACTAAAGCAGGTCTGGCTGTGCAGCACATAAAGCTTATAAAAACTTTTCCTGTTGGTCCTGCCCAGAATAAACCTCGCTGGCACTAAGCAGGAGCCATGTCCCCATTTTTGGAGCCCTACCTGCTGCTGCACAGAGAACTCCAATGCAAGATCAGAATGGCTGAAGGAAATGTACCCAGAATGTCCAGTCTGATGTCTGGAAGGCTGAATGATGGAGTGGGGCTTTGATGTCCCAGCTCCTGCATCCATCAGTATATTTGCTCTGGGCTTTTAATGAGAGGTGATCCATGGGGAAGAATAATGTTTTTTGTTGTCTTTTTTTCCATTGCTTGGACTGACAACTATTTTTAATTTTTTTTTCCCCTGCAGTGGCTCTCTACACTTCCATTTTTGGGGTCCTGCAGCTGCTGTGCCTGCTGACAGCGCCTGTGATCGGGTTCATCATGGACTGGAGAATGAAAGAGTGTGATGATGGCTCAGAAGAGAATGAGGAGAGCAACGCTGAGCAGTGCGTAGTGTGCGCCACACGGGACATGCAGCCACCTAGCAGGCCCCCTCTGCTCTGCCTTGTGTGTTGTGGGATCAAAGACTGGAAGGAATATTGGCTCTTCAGTATAGAAAAGAAAGCCTGAAGGAAGACTTGATAATTGCAGAGGAAAGGAGCAGACTATCTTCCATGTCCTCTAAGATCAGTCAAGAAGAGCAAATTTAAGTTGTAGCAGGAGAGGCTCAGACTTCCCTCCTAGCCTAAGAGTAAGAGTAACAGCACTGAAATAATTACCCAGATGTTCCTCAGCTTCCAGCTGAGATCCCAGCACCTCCATAGGCAGACCTGTAGCCAAACTGGTGTAGATAGAGTTGATGTGCTGCGTGGAGAATCTTGCTGTGAGTTCCAGCAGCTGCTGGAAGTGTTTGTAACACAGGTTTTGCTCTCCTTCCAGAGGTGACAAGAAAAAGAAGAAGCGTGACCGTCAGATCCAGAAAATCACCAACGCCACCAATGCCTTTGTATTCACAAACTTCCTGCTGGTTGGATTTGGGATCACCTGTCTTATTCCTAATCTGCCGTTGCAGGTGAGTAGGTGAAGTGGGTGGGGGGTGCTGGCAGAATGACAGGACAGTGCCAGGAGAAACCTGCTGGTGGTGGCAGCAGGGATGGGATTGGCCCTGCTGGGAAACTTCCATGCTGCTTTGGAAGCCCCACTTTTAGAGCTGGAACAAATAACACCGTGCAGTTTAGATTTCTCGGGAGAAACAAGCAGCTGTAGTTAAAATGCCAGTGGATATAGAATTCATTTGTACTGAAAAGTTTCTGCAGCTGGGCTGTGTGACAGCAAATTCTTGCCCACCAAGATCCTCTCAGCAGTGCCTGAACTAAAAGTGCTAAAACTCTGTTTAAACTGGGCTTGATTTAAGCTGCTGAAGGTTGGAAAAACTTGCTGCAAAAAGCATAACACTGTGATACGTACAGCAGGTTATTCCTGCATCAAATGCTCTGCCCAATGGTACCTGTGGGATCAGAAACCTGTTAAAATATTTATTCTGTGGCACCACCTGTTTTTGGCAGAGGAGTTTAGTGATTTTATGCTGTACTTAAACACGCCTTGATGATGTAGGCAAACGGCTGCAGTTTGCTCATACTTGCATGTTGTCTGCAGTAACTTGTGGAAAATTAACTAAATTGGTGGCCATGGAAAAGCATTGTGATCCTGGCCTCGGGTTGCTGGGGACACGTCCTTGCAGCAGTGCCACCTACAAATGAGAGAGGCCTTGTGTGTGTGCAGAGTAAGGAAAAGCAGTGCCTGGGGACGAGTGCAAATTTCTTCCCCCGTGCTGATATTTCAGGTTTTGGTTTTGGGTTTCCCAGTCCTGCCTAGAAAGAACAGCTTTTAGGAATGGTTGGTGTTGGGGTCTGGCACACTTGGGTGGGTGTCTAGGATGTGTAGGATGTGACTTTTTGTTTTTGCTTCTCTTTTCAGATTCTGTCCTTCATTTTGCACACAATTGTGAGAGGATTCATCCACTCAGCTGTGGGAGGCCTCTATGCAGCTGTGTAAGTGTCTGGTTACCTGTAAAATGTGGCTGGCCAGATAAACTGGTTTGGGGTGATAGGCTGTCCAGGGGAGAGGGAGATCAGGAATGAGGTCTTCATGGTCAGAGGGGAAAAATGATGCAACTTGTTTCCTCAGTCACTTCTAGACATGGCAACAGCTGGACTGAAGTCCCAGCTGGTGCTTTCCTTGTTTAGCAACAGAGACAGGCTAACAGCTGTGTGTGGGCCTCACGTGAGACTAAACTATTGACACTAAGGTTATATAGTAAAAACTCAAGGCTTTTTTTGTCTTCTAATGAGCAGATATGTGCATGTGCCCAGGTAAAACATTAATGTGGCTGAAAACATTGCTGCTGCTCTCCTCTGAAGTTGACATTGGTAAAACATTGCTCAAGATACCATTAGTGATGCCTCCTCCCTTTCCCAGGACAGATCATCCATCCTGTTTCCAGCTTAGCAAATTATCAATAGCTGAATCTAAATACTCTCTTCCTCATTAAGCAATGTTTTTGGCTTTGAAAACAGATCTGTCCCTCAGTCCTGAGAGGTTGCACAGAGGAACAAAGAAGAGCTGTTCTCTTTCAGGGAATCAGAGATTTGTTGAGGAGGGAAGGGACCTCTTGAGACCAAGGTCAGCTAGAGCAGGTTGTCCAGGAGTGCAGCTGATTGTGTTATGAATATCTCCATGGATGGAAGCTCCACAACTCCACAGACCCCTTCTGTGAGAGGTTTAGATCCCAGTGTCTGGGGAATCCAGACTAGAAAACACATCTAAGACTCTGCTTCAGAAATGTATAAACTTTTGGTTCCCTGGCAGCCAGAAGCAAAATATTTTTGTCTTGGGCAAGGTAAATAAACGTATGTTGCAGTACATATCACCTTACTTGTAAGCTAATCCTGTGTGGCCATTGCAACTCTCTGGAACTTCCTGGAGCTGAGGTATTTCTGCTTTGAATGTGACTTCTTTGAATATTTTAAGGTTTTGATTTGCTTCTTTCTTTCCAAGTTTAGTTTAACCCTTTAAAAAGGGACTGCTCAGTCATGGAAAGAGAAAGATGTTAGATGATTCCTGAAATTTATTTTTCCATTAATATTATCTGATACCCAGCACTTGCCAGTCAACAGTGTTGTTTAGTTTGACATAGGATCAGACTTGTCCTCTAAAAAGGAAAACACTAACCTGTTGTGCAGGTTTCACTCACTTCCAAAGGGAGCAAATTGTTATGACCAGATGAAAATGATTGCTCAGCCACAAGTGTTGTCATCTGGATAAAGAGGTCCTGCTTTTAACTTGTAAATATCAACACTGCTCCCTGTGCAATAGAAAAAGGAGTTGTATAAACACTCCCACCTGCCCACAGTAGAGAGCAGAGCAAAACAAGCGCTGGATCTGATATTACTGAAGTTTGAGAGCTCAGCATGAGAATAGTCTGGAGAAGAAGGCTCCAGCTGTGGCACCAGTGCCACTCTGCTCTCGAGAGCACCGTGCACACCACAGGGTATTGGTAAATGCCCTATAAAAAGGGGCAGTTACTCAGTGCAGGAGGGAGTTCTGCACATTATGCCTGTCTTGGGGCCGTGCTCTCACGTTGGTCTCTTGTTGTTATTGGACTGGGAATGTAATCTGACCTGGGTGATGTGAACAGTCAAGGTGACACATAATAATGCTGTTGCTTTCTTTGTTGACAGATACCCCTCGACTCAGTTTGGCAGCTTGACAGGGTTGCAGTCGTTGATCAGTGCCCTCTTTGCCCTTCTGCAGCAGCCTCTCTTCATGGCACTGACAGGACCTTTGAAAGGAGACCCCCTCTGGGCAAGTTCTTCTCAGTTTTAATGTGGAAGCTTTGTGGTTAAGATGATTTTTGGCTCGTTTCTTGGGGGGGGAAAAAAAGGACTCCTGTGCATGGACCAAGGTTAAAAACAGCTGTAATTTTACATGTCCCTGTCTGCTGTTACCTTGGTGCTGTCCAAGAGACTTTTCCCTGTGTGAGTAATGACTCCTGGGCAGGAAAGCCAGTAATGCTTATGGTGTATGGAAAGGGAGGAAGGGAATGCTTTCCACTAACAGTTTATGTGGTGAGCCAGAACCTGTCAGGTTAAAATGGGCGAGTGTGAGCAGACCTCAAAATTCAGGAAAAATACTCTGACACTTGAGAGCTATGAGCTCAAATTACCAGTAAATTTTGGATTGCTGATGGTGATGTCCAAAAAGCCAAATGGCTGTTGAGGGCAAGTCTAATGTGTCTTGCTGAGAGTTTGAGCAGCTCAATAAAATCATGACATGGTTGGTCTTGGGGGAGAATTCTGGTCTCTAGGCTCCACGTGCCCACGCCTGTTGCTCTTCAGTCAGCAAACTTGGTGTGAAAGACCTGCAGCTCAGCCTTGCCTGTTCTGTGGAACAAGACTCCCACAGCCATAATCCAGAGCAAAAAACTCTTGCAGCATTTAGCTTGTACACACAAGGTGCTCTGGGCACGGGAGTGTGAATACAAAAACAGTGGAAGATGTTGCCAGCACACAGAGCAGGGCGTCTCCTGGTTTGCCCACAGCTGGGTGATGTGGGCTGGGCTCTGACACTGCTGCATGCGTGACTGGGTTGTTGTCTTCTCCTAACCAGCCTAATTTTGGTTTGCTTTCCTCCTGCAGGTGAATGTTGGCTTGCTTGGCATGAGCCTCCTGGGTTTCTGCCTCCCAATCTACCTGGTCTGCTACAGGCGCAGGCTAGAGAGAGAAAAAAAGCAGAAGATGGAAGATGCCAAACTTTTCTTCAAAATCAATGGCACTCCCACTGAGGAAGCCTTTGTTTAAACTGGTGCTTCACGTGCAACCTCCCCTGTACAGGTTCCTACCACATCCGTGGGTTCTACCTGTGGTCTAAGCCAGGACTTTTCTCCCCTGGCTCTGCCAGTCTTTGCTCATCACTGGAGTGAGGGCTGGACATGATGACTGAGATTTCCTCAGATACTCGGCAGGAAGAGACTTCCCACTCCTTACTCCAACACATGGGACACTTTTCCTTTTTATAAAGGCCACACAGATACTGTGTCTTAAATTATCCCCTGATCACACTCTCCAGCAGCAGAGAGTTTGCATAGGAAACTGGGGAGAGAAGGAATAGAGGGATGGGGGAAGAGGGAAGGCAGACCATAATTTGAGTTTGCAAATGTATCACACTGAAGTCTGTTTTCTGCCCCTCTTCCCCCAGCCTTGGCTGGCACAGTCTCGGATGCAAGCTGCACTCTCCTCCCTCCCCAAGGCTTCATAATGGTCTTTCTGCTTGATGTGTAGCTGGACCCAGTGGTTTTTCTGTCTCTCCAGACATATCCCTGTTTCTGAGGCAGGGAAGGGGGTTTTATTCCCATGTGTATGAGCACAGCTTCAGTGTGTTGCTAAATGTTGGCTGCTAGCACTGACAGCTCCCAAACCTTTTATTACTGCAAATGACACAGACTGTGAGCAATGGATCTGCCTTCCACACTGAAATGAAGAGCCTTTAGTGGACTGCTGGTCCTAGACCAAGCCTTCAGAGGTCTGGAATTCATCTTCCCGGTTCACAAACCCACCTGTACGTGTTTTAAACTGTCTGCAGTCCTGGAGCCTCTGAGATAAGAACTGGATCTTGTTTACTGATGAAGTGCTTTGAGACTTGTTGCCTTTTGCCTCTTCTTCCCTCCGACATGACCCTGGGAGGGGAGCAGCAATGTGTATTCAGTAAAGTGGAGAAGCTTCTTGAAGCTGAATTCTGGGGCTTCAGATACCTTGGTGTTCACATGCCGTGAGCTGACCTGCTGGTGAAAAGAACCAAGAGTGCAGAACACTCCTTTGTGTGTGGTAACTGGATCCCGTGGACATATGGCAGGGTGATGTGGTGATGTCATTTTTCCTTCAGCCATAGCTTATTTACCTTGCCATGATAATGGTTACTGTGACTGACCAAAATGCTGCCAGTTTGGCTGTTCTGGGAGCCTTCTGCAATGTCTGATGCTCTGTCTGGACAGAGCACATGGTAAAGCTGACTGTCAGAGCAATACGTGTGGGTAAAGGTGCTCCACGTCTGTTCACACCAGGGAGGGAATACAAAGGGAATTTTTAACCTGCTTATTTTTTATAGAGGTTTTCCTTGTCTAAAGCAGACTTTTCTGCCCTTAACCTTCTTGTTGAGGTCGGTAGCTCAGGCTCTGTAGTGCTGTGTTAAGCACTGCACCGAGTGGAGCTGCTGGGAGCAGGGCTGTGCAGGAGTGAGGACGAGCATCCCCGGAAGGTGCGAGGCACCGACTGCACTGGGCTGAGCTGGTGGCTGCGGGAAGGTTGGGGCAGAAATAAAACAGTTATGAAGACCTAGTGGTGGTGTTTTACTGCAAAGCCTGGCAGGGGAAGGTACATTCAACTTGTCAGTGATTGGAAAAGTACAAGAGTTGCACACTGGCCATTAGAAACAACACCGTGCTGAGACCTTCCTGTGAGAAATTACCTGGAAGCTCTGTGTTAACTCCTTTGCTGGGGGTTTGAAGGAGACACAACCTGAGCCCGGGCAGGGCTTCACCTTTCCTAGAGAGCGCCAGAGCCTGGGCAGCAGGGCCGGGAGCCCCGGGGGTGCCTGGCTGGTGGCAGTGGCAGCGCAGGCGGCTCCGTGGGCCGGCAGCGCCATCTCGAGTTGCCGCTGCTGCGGGCGGGGCCGGTGCTGCTGCACTCCGCGGTACCTTTCAGTCCTCAGTCACTCGTTTCAGAAGGAATCACCACTTGAGGATTTTAGACGTTTGTGATTTCTTTTTTTTTTTTTTTTACGTGTTGCCTTTATTAAATGTGTTTGTTTCAAGACAGCTTTACTTACTGTCAACACTGTACTCTTCTGGAACGTTTTGTGTTTTGGTGATGATTTAGTGACCTTTCCATCTTTTCTTTTGAGCAATAATTAAGGCAGAGTTTTGGTTAGTTTTCCTGGTTTCCTGTCCTGTCTCAAGTATGTGTTTAGAGACCCACCAGCAGTGGTACAGCCTGCCTAGATTGCCAGAGGGCTTTCTGCAGATTTCTGCATTTTATATTACAATACTTCTAAATGTTTTGAGAGGAGTCCTACTCTTACTCAGAGATATTTGTGACATGACAATGACAGATTAAGTATCAGGTGAGTGAGCCTCCATCTATAGTCTGTGTCCTAAAGCATAGTTGGAGGGTGTTTCGTGTGCTAACCCAGCATTACCTCCACCTCAGTTTCAGAATTGAATGTGATTGCTTCCACTCTTACGTCACTTAAATGCCTGTTACAAATGTCTCAGCAAAATAGTGGAAAAGAAGGTGGCATATTTTAATGAAGTCTTAGTGGAGATGCTGCTGCCTTTTAATTTAGCTGCACATACTTCAAAGAACACACTTTTGTTTCTGCCATCTACCTCCCTGCTTCAGTTCCCAGTTCCTGCCCTTTATTAGGGGTATCTTCAAATCCAGTTTCATCTGATCAACTGGTGAATGTGTGTGCTTAATGTCTCTGCTGATGTGCCCTGGTGTCTAGAAGCTGCTGGTCAGCTGTGAGGAGTAGAGTTCATGCCCTGGTGGGTACACAGGGACGTTTTAGCTGTTCAGGGTTGAACAGAAAAATGGGGTCATGTTCTCGGGCCATGAAAAGTCAAACTGGGATTCTTTGCAGAAGGATTTAGTGGGGAACAGAAGTATCAACAACTTTTTTTTTTTTTCTTAAGAAGCTGGTTATACAATGGTCTGATGCATCCGCTAACTCAGGGAGATTTTAAGTTGCTGTAAATAAGAAAAGTTATGCCAAGGAAAGATACTTGTCTGCATGTTCTGTCTTGTAAGAATTGGTCAAAGCTGGAGAAAACACGCTGGGCTAAAGTGAAACACTGGTCTGACCTAATGGGGTGAAATTCATTCTGACACTTGTGAACCAAACTGATTTCAAGAGCAGTCTCAAATTTATCTGTCAAAAACCTGCATCTGCATGCAAGATGTGCAAACGCTCTACTGAGCGTGGCATAACTGCTTCAGAGCTGCACCTCCTGCAGCAGTGGGGTCCTTGGAGGGCAATATTCTGCCTTCAGATTCTTCTAAACATTGTCTTGCACAGTGCAGAAACGCAGCTGGGGTGGTCCTGTCACATGCAGTTGATCAGGGGCAGTTTGCCTCGTCCTTTGATGCTGAGGGAAATGGAATTGTGGGTTACATCCATTTGGAGTGGAAAACAGCGTTGCTGCTTCCCAGCCGAGTGATGCAG
Source organism: Oreocharis arfaki (assembly GCA_013398015.1). Taxonomy (NCBI): domain Eukaryota; kingdom Metazoa; phylum Chordata; class Aves; order Passeriformes; family Paramythiidae; genus Oreocharis; species Oreocharis arfaki. The sequence goes on along the minus strand of VZRR01005892.1, from coordinate 230,380 downwards.
GACCAAGACGATTCCCGGTGTGCTCCCTGCGTGCATGAGCCACCTTGTGGGAAAAATAAATGTGCTACCAAAGACTGGAGAGTCACAGCAGTTTGCATCAATAATGCATTTTTTCTGTATAACTCAAATATAGGTCAATGTGTTTAAATGATGAATTTGTAGGACTTGGGGTTTTTTATGCCCTTTGTACTTCCTTACCCCCTCATCCATCTGGGAAGTGCAAGGAGGGTGGCCATGGGAAAGACCTCCGTGGAAGCAACCCCAGCTGAATGTAATGAAGGAGAAACCTGATCTGTGAGTACCTCAGAGTCCAAGGTGTTGCCGTGTAAAGTGATTTCACCTTCTGGAGACACTGCTCCCAGGCTCTACAGCCTCTCACATGCATTTAATCTGCATACCTATTCAGAAAAAAAAAGAAAGAAATAAGTTCACAGAGTGGCTAAGGGAGGGTGACAGCTTTTTGTTTCACTAATCTGTCAGAACCTAAGCCCCGTTGACACAGCCTTTATAGCACTAATGCAATGACACTATGCCAGAAGTAGCAGAGAAAATCTGTGCTGCTCTGCTTAATAGGACACTTAAACTATGACAGTCACTGAGTAAAGCTAAATCTGGATCCTTGAGATGAAACTGGACACAGATGTCTGGGAAAAAAAAAAAAGGGGCAAATCTTGCTGAGACACCAACTTAACTGCAATGCTGCTACAGCAACTGTAATGTTCAACTCCCACAGCAAAGCTTGTCCTCTTCATGCTCTGTCTACGAAGGAAAATTGCAGGATAATGAGATTTTAACTAAGTCCGTAAATCACTAAAATGTTTTCAAGGAGGAGATTTCCCTCTTGACAGGCTGATGAATTTGGAAAATGTGCTACAAAATTTCAAGCAGATACTGTAGGGTAAAAGGAATGAAATCTTTAAACTACACTTATTTGCTACTCTTTTTTTCCCCCCTTTGAGGTGGTTTTTTTCCCTCCATCTGCAGAGCTTTTTGGTATTCCCTGCACCCCAGTTTAGAAGTGCAAAGTGCTCATAATGGCAAATAGTATTACAGTAGGATTTCTGATGGGAACGGACTGGTTTGGGGTTGTTTTAATTTAAAAAAAAAAAAAGGCCACTTTGATTTATAATTCACAATGTTATCTTCTCTGGAATAGATGAAACAATGATGTGTTATGTGGCTGCAGTCTTACATGTTAATTATAAGCCCACAGGTCCTTGTTTTCCTCCTTGTGCTGCCAGTCTGTCTCTGCGCAATCCGTTTTTACCCGGTGTCCTGTGCTCCACGTTGTCATCCTACTGCTGTTTGTCACTTCCTCGTGCCTGACCCTTTGTCACCCGCTTTTTATTCTGGAGACAATCCCCTCTTTCAGAAAACCCCCTCTTTAACCTGCCAGCATTACCCCTCCCACCTTTTCCTGTCCACAGAATTTTTTTGTAGCGTTTGCCGAAGTCGAATTGTAAACTCCTCGGGGCAGGCCTGTGTCATCTTCTCTGTGTTTGTAAGGTGATGTGCACTCTTGCAGTACTATCTCAAAATAAAGTGATAATAAGTTAATCATTAGTTTTCCTTCAGAGGGTGAACATAATAAAAGCATTGGTTGCTTCCTAACGAGATTAGGGAACCATGAATGCTTTACAGGGTGGCATCTGCCAAAGGGCGGGACCCAGGTTGAGTATTTCCTTGACTCTTTCTCCTCGAGGCTAGGAGCTAATAAATAATGCCAATTAAATTTTTCTTCCCCAATTGAGCTTAATCTCTGAGAAAAAAACCCCAAACCTTATAGGTGGCAAGTTGAGGATGAGATTGAGCTCAGCTATACAGTGTGAACTGAACGCAGGTGTCAGCAGCAAAGCTGCACATCTCGGTTATCCATGCCTTACCTTGGTGATGCTAAATCTGCGGTGGTTTACTTTTCCAATCCAATAATGGCAATCATTGAAAATGCCATAAATCATGACCTAGTGACAGGGTGAAGCCCATGACCTGAAGCCACTCACCCCGTCTGACTGTAGCACTGACTTATCCCCTGGCTATTTGTGTTAATACCCTGGTCCTTCGTCATTCCCCCTCCCCACCCTCCCAAAAGAGGGGGGCCACGAAGTTGACAAAAATACTGGAGCTGGGACAGGCTGAGAAATTTGGGGCTGTTCAGCCTGGAGAAGAGAAGGTTGTGTGGAGACCTCTCAGCATCTACCCGTATCTGAAGGAGCTGCAGGGAAGGCAGAAAGGGACTCTTTGTCAGGCATTGTAGTCATAGTACAAGGAGTTATGGGTTCAGACTGGAAGAGGGGAGATTTAGGTTAAGAATTGGGAAGAAATTCTTCTCTGCGAGGGTGGTGAGGCCCTGGCAGAGGTTGCCCAGAGAAGCTGTGGCTGCCCCATCCCTGGAAGTGCCCAAGGCCAGGTTGGACAGGGCTTGGAGCAGCCTGGGATGGTGGAAGGTGTCCCTGCCCATGGCAGGGGGTGGAAAAAGCTGGTCTTTGGGGGTCTCTCCCAAGCCAAACCATTCTGTGATTTAAGGAGAACCTGCTGGCGGCAGGAGGGAGACTTCTAGGGACCCCCAGCTTCGAGCTGAAACAAGTGACACCTCTTAAAAGACCCTAAAGAAGCAGCTATAGTTTAAAAATGAGTTGATCCAGAAAAACCTGAGGGCCCGCCAGGAGACCCTGCCAGCGGCACCGCCGGGAAGACTGCGGTACTGCTCTGGGAAGCCCAGCCTTACAGCCGAAACAGCACCGCGCGGTTTACGCCTCTTGAGAGAACCTAAAA
>VZRR01005892.1:112345-227210 GCA_013398015.1 Oreocharis arfaki | reverse complement strand
CGGCTGTCGGCGGGCAGCGGGTCCGCTCGGCCCCTCTGCGGCTCCGCGGGGCCCGGCCGGTGCTCCGCCGGCCTCCGCGGGCGGCTGGCCCCGCACCGGCTGTGCGGGGTGGGTGTTGCCGATGCCCGGGTGCCGAGGGCCGAGCCGGAGCCGGGAGCCGGCTCGGTCCCGGGGGGTTCTGTGGGAGGGCTGAGGGAGGCAGGGGCGTCTTGCCCGCTGCTCGTTGTAACAGAGCAAAGCCTGGTTTCGATCCCCTCCCGCCTTTGGCTGTGTAATCTCCGAGGAGGGAATTCCCAAGGCTGTCGGAAATAAGGTGGCTCCAAAATATTTTTGTGTGTGGAAGCCTCACCTTGGAGTTCTTCGCTGACCCTGAGGCTGCTGCGGTTGTCCTGCCCTGTGATTGGGATGAAGGGGTGGAAAACTGGCTGGACGTGAGGGTGTGTAGCTGTTAAGTCACGTTGCTTGTCACAGTCCTTGGTTCAGCAGCTTTGTGCTTGCTAACGTGGAATATACTCCCGGACCGGTGCACTTTGGCTGGGTGTCTTCAAAGCTGAGCATACTCTGCACATAGTTCTTTCCTGCATTCTTAAGGTTAACTCAAGTGCATTCCCGAGTTAAGTGCATTCCGTCATTTTAAACTTCTTTTGGCTGATGGAAGAGGCTTTCTGTTTGTTTTTTTCTTTCTCCCCTTATAAAAGATATCTGTGATCCCGGTGATAAGAGTGGGTTTTCAGGTCTTCTCTTGGACACATTTACCTACATGACTGCATCCTCCTCACAGGAATTATTTTGCAAGATTATAGACCATGGCGTGGATTTGAATATTAAAACTATGTCGAGGGTTGTACTTATCCTTGTAGTTGTCTCTAAACTTGATTAACTTTTTTTTTTTCCCCAGTACTTAAACCCCTGCTATTTTTATCCAAATAATAGGAGTGTAGAATTCAAGAGGAGCAGCAGAGCTGCTCTTTGTGACACAGAGACACCATTACCTTCTGTGGTGTTAAACTGGATAGCAGGCAGAGACCTGGGCTAACTCCTTAGTTTCAGGTGCATGAAAAGACAATTAACTCCTTCTACAACATGTGTTTTGTTGATATTTTCCTATGAATTTATTACTTTCCCTCTTACAGCACCTTGGCTGGGTTATTGTGTATCTATTTCATGCTTCTGCTCACAATCCCTTGCCCTGTACCACAGTAAAGCTCATTATCAGTGAGCTGTGCTGTGAAGGTGAGAACATATGTACTTTGAATCTTCTGATTTCTGACAGTATGAGCAGTTTGTTTTCATGACTATCACTTCCAAAAGTGGTTTTGGAAGGAATTATTTACCTCGCCATTACCAGCATGTCTACTGGTCTTTCACACAGCCTGTTTCAGAAACAAGGTGTGAAACGTAAATGTTAAGAGTAAAGGTTAAAAGACCAGAATTACTACGTTGCTTTCCTTTTCCAGGTTTCCATTTGTATTTTCAGAAGGGTCTCTAAACCTTTTTAGTGTTGTCATTACTCTGTTTCTTTTCTTCCCTTTGTTTTGTCCTTAGTAAGACTTATGTGGCTGTAAGGACAGTCAAGGTTGCTACTGGACTTCACAAATGAACATTTATTTTTGACTTTCTGAGATTCCCAGCCGCCTCTAGCAGTTGCACATTCTGAGTTGTGTCACTCTGTTGGCTCAGATTTAAATATTCTTGAGGTTGTATGTCGAAATTGCCCAGTTGACATCCCGTTTGAGGTGGTTTTTTATGAAATCTCATATTCCAGGAAGCAGTTGTTTAAGGCATATTGAAACCACTTGTTCTGGTGTGAGCTGGCTATTTGAAGTGCTTTGCTATTACTGTTTTGCTGTTATTTATGTTCATTCTGGTTGCATGCAGGTAGTTAGTGCCTTCCTACTGTAGGTGGTAAAAATCTGAATGATCTGTAACTTCATATCGTCTGAGCAGATTATTCTTCCATCTCTGTGACCCCCTGTCACACCCTCCCTGGTAAATCAGATGGGTTTTATTCTGTGCTCCTTTAGGAGCTGGTACAGAAACAGAGCAATAGAACAAAAACCTGATGTCACGTTTTATTATCAGACAAGTCTGTATCATCATTTCTCTACAGCTGCTCGTCCTGGTGGTTGTGCAGTGATGACTTTAACGTTTTCATCTGATGTCCTGTCAGGCTTTCAGACTTACCTTGCATTTCTATCCATCTGGCTGGAGTCTTGCTTGCTGTCCTTATTTTGATTTAAACTGCCTCGGAAGACCTTGAGGAGAATCAAGAGTGTGGAGACTTCCCCTTCCTGTGAAGTGATGATAATGCCACTGACCTTCTCTGCAGCTGTACTTCCTTTTGCTGTCATTTGAGGCAGATTTTAATCTAACAGGGATCTTAAATGTTCCTCACCATTTTCAGGCCGACCTCATCATATAATTTCTCATAAATTGACAAGTTCTGTCCTAAAGTTAGGAATCTTTGTTGCCATTGCTGCTCCTGCAAAGCTTTTCCTCAGGATCCTCTTGAGCAGTCTTCCCTCCTCCTCCTTTTTCACTTTGACCACCTGGAAGTGTTTTTTACCCTCACTTTCTTGGCTTGCTGGGCTGAACGAAATGTAAACCATTGATCTTGTTTGTGTTTCTGTTTCTCCACTGATGAACACTGAACTCTAAGGTAATAATTCAGATTTAGTGTCTTCCAGTTTCCTAGTTGGAATTCCATTCACTTACATCAGTGTTTTACACCAGGTTTTCTAAAGAAAAATGTTTTAACTCCATTCCAAAGCCATTGTTTCTTACCTGTTTCTTGGTCTTTCACCTTTATTTGTCATCCAGTCCCTCTCTTCATTCTTATTGCACTTTTATCCAGGTAACTAATCCAACATCATGCTCGATGGCAAAGTCTACCTGTGAAAATCCATTTCCTTTTTTTTTCCTCCTCCCTTACACCATACTGGTGTTGGTCCTCTTCCCTCTTGCCTTTCAGCAGGTATTTTCAGGAAACAGTATGTAAAAGTGAGTAAAACAATTGCAGTTCAGTGTGTCCTGCCAGTAAGTGGCACATGGATTTCCATGAGTTGATCAAATTTTAAAAATTTAAAAGTAAAGCATTTAAAAGCATTTAAAAATTGCTTTTACTTCCTATGTTTGGCAAGGAATGCCATGTCTTCAGCAGACATGATTTGGTCTAAAATTTGTTGCCTAATGATTGTTCTGTTGTCAAACAGTCACTGTTCCTTCTCCATTCACTTTTTTACACCATTCATGATCTCTAAAACTCTTCCATACCTGAACCTTTTAGCTGGTTTTTCTCCCAAGCTGAAAGGCCAAGTTTTAACTGCTTTCTTCTCTCACAGAAGCCTTTTCCTATCTCAAATCATCTTTTTTAACTTCCTTCACTTCTTCTGTATCCTCTTTGAGATAAGGTGACCAGGACTATGTGCAATACTCAAGATGTTGGTACATGGGAGATTATAGTGACATAATTTTCTTGTTGTGTGTGTGTGTCTGTGTGTGCTGTTCCAGTTTCTAATATTGGATTTACTTCTGAACTGCCACTGAACTGATGTTCCCTGCTGCTTTTCTATAAAGACACAAGGTATTGGCAATAACTAACTTGGGGCTCATTAACCCCATGTGTTTGGTGAAAATGAGTGCCTGTAGTGCATTATTCTTTCTTTTTTTAATTGATGCTGAACTTCATTTCCAGTTCTCAGTAGTTCTTTCTGCAGTACTTTGCAGTCAGCATAAAGTGTTGCTGTCACAAGTAATCTTGCATAATCTGTAATCTTTTGCCCCTATTGCCATTTGTTCTTTTGGTAAAGTATAAAAAAAAAAATTATATTTTCACCCCTGTTGCCTTTTAAAAATCTGTTTATTAATACAGAGGACTTTTCTTCCTGATTGTGTCCTAGTTTCTTTGAGACTAATTCCCAAAGAATTGGGAGTTCTTTCACCCACGGTAGCCATATCCATTTCCTATCTGTGTCTTGCTTTGGTTCCTTGTTCAACATCATCCTTGCTGAAAGCAGGAGTCCAGCACAGATCCAGTTTTGGAGAAGGCCTTAACAAGCATGTATTTCTGTGAGCTTTAAATGGGTTCTTTTCCAAAAAATCTGTGTGACTTCAGGCACTTTTTGCTGTGTTGCCCAGTCAGTTGATTCTCAGAAGCATTTAGGAAACCACAATAAAAAAAAAAAAAGAGTGACTCATATAAAGCAGTGGCAGCACCTTCCTTTGCAGTGAGCTCTGAGAAAGCTTTTCCTCTGCTGTTTCCTGCTGCTTTGGGACATGTGAGCGAGTCGTGCAGTGCCTTGTGGCTATTGCAGATCTCTGCAGAGTTGCTGAGGCCCACAGAAACCTCCACAGCAGCTTGCTGAGGAATAAGCTGGGATTGCTGAAGGGATGGAGTGAGAGGGAACACCACTGTGTTGATGCTGTGTGGGTTTGTAGGCCAGTGAGGTATCACCGGTGAGCATCTATTGAATGACAGTTTTAGGAGAGGGTTGCAATTATGCTCTGTCATGTATTGGTTTTCTTTGAGGTTATTATATAAATAGTCTTTGGCCTGAGGAGTACTGGGTGGCTGCTGGAATACTGGGGGCAGAGGAGAGCTGTGCAGCCATTGCTGTGAGGAAATGTGGGAATTGTGCAGCTGCAGAGATATTTGCTAATTTCTGTCTCTGTGTTCCCTTCCAGCCGCGTTATCCTGCCCGTGTCTGTGGAGGAGGTAAGTTCTTTGCTTCTTGCTTCCTTGCTTTAGGACTGTAAATAAACCTGTGATCAAAGCAGGCTCTATGAACAAAAACTGGCAAATGCAAGCTGTCTTCAGGAACCCCTGGGAGCTGTTACTCATTCGCCATCATTTTGACCAAATAATTGTATTAAGTCTGAGGGTGCCAATCACCTCTCTTATAAAACACTTTCAGACACACTGATTATAAATCTTGACTTGTCAGGCTGTTTTCAAGTGCAGTTTCCTTTTGATTAGTACTATTGTTCTTTTCTCTTTTTTTAACATGAAGGGGAAGCTTTGGTACAAATTTAAGTCACCCTTTAAACCATGTTTTGCTGGAACTTTTTTGTTTTAAACTCTTAGGCAAAGATCAAGAATTTCTTGTGACTTAGGAGGCTGGTATAGGAAAAGGACTCTTTAAGACCTGTTTAGCTCTTACATACAGAAAAATTTATTTTTGTTTAGATAAAGCTTGAATTGAGAGAAGAAATGTAGTTTCTATTGGACAGGGTGATTTTTATCATCAAACTGACCATGAAATAGCTGTGCAGACTCTGTGGCTGTTTCCCTCCTGTTTCCTCTGAGTTGCAGCTTGCCTTTCCTTCCTCCCTCCTGCACTGAACACCACTCTTGCAGAGAATCTGACCACAGAAATGTTTTGAGTTTTTTAATCTTCATCCTAACAAGGTAGAAACTGAAATAACTGAGTCTATAGCACTTCCATAGGAGATTCCTTCTTCTGGATGTGTTTTTTTTTCCTTGTGATCCTTGGCTGTAAGCCTTGGGTTTATGAACTCTGATCAAGGCCTTGTTCTAACTCTTGGGGAGAGCTGTGATAGCAGCACTCTTGTTCATTTTTCTTTCCTCTGAATATAGCAGCTACTGTGGCGTAGACAGTGGTGGGCTGGCTCGTGGCAGCACTTTTTTGAGCACATCCCTTTTATAACTCTCACTCTTCTGACAGAACACAGTTTAGAACTTCATGTAGTGCATTCCTGCAGCCATGAGACTGGCTAGTAAAACAAAAGCAGTGTCTAAGCTGAGTTTCTTGTTCCTCTGGCTCAGTCTGCTGTGACAGGTATCAGATGCTGACAGAAAGCCTAGACCTCTGATCAGAGAGTGGTTTTGGATCTGTGTTCTGTGTTAGCACAAGAACAAAGCTGTTAATGCCAGGAGTTTTGTCTGTTCTGTAGCTTTTATGCTTTCTGCATGAATCTGTTTCAAGCAGTTTTAACAGAAGTCAGACTGAAGTATTAGGGTAGGGAAGTTTGGATCTTTTATTGTGCCTGAGTGCCACTCACAAGAGCAAGTGCTTGACAAAGGAAGCAGTAACATGATAAGCTTTATCAAGTAAGCAGAGGATGCAAACTTGCAGGTTAGAGAAAGCTGTGGGTAAATGGCAAGTTACTGGAGCTCAATGGATAGAAAGGACCTTCCTGAATAACAGGAACCCTGCCTTGTAGTGATATGGCTCCTTGGCATCAAGCTGCGTAAATAGAAAGTTGAAGCATCAGTGTACAGATTGTTTCTTTGAGGGGGTTAGACTGGATGGAACCCAACAAGGGGTTTTCCTGAGTTCTCTGATACTGGGATTAGCCTTCATCCAGTTAAAACGAGTCCCTTGCTGTGCTCTCATCCCTCCCTGGCTGTTCAGAGCCTTGGCTGTAAATTGCCTGTGTGGAGAACTGAGGGTTTGGGCTGTAGATAAATCTGTCAGTCTCTAGCAACCTCCTTGCCCTGAGGGTGCCCTGGGATTATCTGTTTTAGGATGTGTATTGCTCTACTCTGGGTCCAGTGCTTGGCTTTTGGAGAGACCCCCAGCTGGACCAAACTGAGTTTCTCCCCAGACTTGCACATTTTCACCATGTCCCACGAGTGATGTCCCTTTCCAAGGTCTGGTGTTTTTCCTGTGGTAGGGCAGATTTAAAGAGCCAGTTCCCTGAGCAGAAAGGGTTCTAAAGTTCATTAGTTTTGCCCATGTACCTGGGTGTGCTTAAGAAAAGGTTCTTTCCAGTATTGACTCAGAGGATGACTACTGCTCTGTTTATTGCTTCATCCCCCTTCCTGTGTGGAAAGATGCTGACACATCTGTGCATCATTTGGTCACTGCATTGCTGTCTGTTCTACAAACCAGCTGTTAAACCTTTGTTGCTTTCAAGGATTTCCTTGTGTACAAAACTTTTAAATAGGGCTCTGGAGACTTGTTATTGCTCCTGACTGTGTAGCTGCTCATGAAGCATCTCTGGCTAGCTGGAGGACTTCCGATTTCGGTTTTATATGGTTGATTTTTGCTCAAAAGGCTTGAGAGCTCACACCTTCTGCGTGCAAATTGTTGGCAAAAGTCTGGTGCCAATGTGTAAGATAGGGAATGAAATTAATTGTAACTTTGAGACATCATGAAAGGGTTGAGGGAGTCTTCTGTGAGGTTCTGTGATATGCCAGGGGTTCTGCGTTCAGTCTCCACCCTTAGCAAATGGATCTTAACCAATAGTATGGAATTCAAGAGAAAACCAGTGATCAGGAAAGCATTAGGGAGCTGTGACTTAATCAACACAGAGATCAGTGCTGCTTAGTTAGCCAAGATGGGAACCAAACGGTGCAAGAGAAGCCCTGGCGATGACTAAAACTCGAAAGCTGGCATGTAGGAGTTAGGCTGTAGCAGTCTGTCTTCTACATGGAAACCCTGCCAAAATGTGGTCCTGCTCAAGTGCAGGCTGCAAGCTGCACTGCTGTGTTGGTTTATCCATTGTCCCACTGCAGGGAGCAAGGGGAGTCTCCTTGTTGTGTGTTGGGTGCCAGGCTTTGCTGCCCTTCCCTGACCTCGCGCGGTGCCAACCTGGGGAGCGCCGACTCGTGTGGGTGTCTCTGCCAGCTGCCACTGAAATGCTGGTATGGATTAGAGCTGTGTGTACACGTTCTGTGCTGCCTCTTTGTTCCTTTCACATGGGAAGGAGCTTGCCAAACACAGAGGGATCTTATTAATTGCGTTCCAAGCGGCTTTCGGGAAAACAGCCGCTCTTGAAGATGGTTATGTTGAGATCAGGCCTGCTGGAGGAAATTTGGTGCAGTGAAGGTATTCTCTCAGCTGTGTGAGAGGTCTTTGACACAGAGCAAGAGGGATGACTTCTTGCAGAAGGGAAGAAGGGTTTTTTGAGCTCTCAGGTCTGTCCAGAGTCCAGATTCGTAGAGCCAAAATCTGTTCCTCTGTTTACCTTTGCAGGGAGGTGATGTGGGATTTATTCATTGGGACAGTTTTATTTGGGCCTTTTCCTCTCGTATCGATGCGATTAAAGGCTCAGAAATAACAGGGAAGTTTAAATGGCGAAGATGTTAAACCAAAGGGTTTATCTTCTTAGTGTCTGAACTTTGACCCATGTATTTGAGAGGGAGAAGGAATGAATAAGAGGCTGTTAATAAGAGGAATTAGTTTTTGCTCCTGGAGGTCTGTCCTGGGACTTGCTGCAAAGCAGTCAAAGCCACTCAGTCCTCCCCTCTAATCTTGTAGTTACCAAACTCATAATAAACTCTGTTCTATGAGTATTTGTGTGGCTCTTACTCTGCTAAAGCAACTTTGCTTCTAAGGTTTCACAACTCTCATGTTTTGCTCTTCTGGAGGGAGTCATAAGGAAAGCAGTGTGGTGTGTGAAATGTCAGAAGTCAGAGACTTCTATTGCATCCCGAAATCCAGACTGAAACTCAACCTGCTGTGACAGTGCAGGAACTGTCCCAGCCAAGTGAGGACTGCTCATGTAGCCTGGGCCAGGACCTTCTGGAGAGATCCAGCAGAGCTGCTGCTCTCAGCTTGAAAATGGTCTGATTTTTGTTCTGCCCTGCATTAACTGAGGCCAGGACATCTAGCCTTGTTACTCTGGCTTGCCATCTACTCTTCCAGTAGAAAAAAAATATTTCCTTGGCCTTTGTTGGCACCAGATGGTACAAAGTACCAGAGAGCTTTGGATACTGTTGTTATTTTGGATGCTCTGACAACAAAATTTAAGGACTGTAGAAATCTTCCTTCGTTGCAGAAGATGTTCCAGCCCAGTGAAGTATTTCTGGGTTCTCAGCTCTGAGCTGTATTCCACTTTTCCAGGCTGGGTGCTATTCCTGTTTCTGATGCAGAGCCTTATGCTGTGGAAAAGGAAGATGGCCTCAGCAGTGTAGCATTGCTTTGTAGTTATGTTACGGATTTTTTGGGGGGTTTTGGTGGTTGTTTTTAAATTTTTTTTAATCATTTCACTTGTGGTGCCAAACACTTTGTGGATTACCCTTTCAGATTGCCTCCTTGTGCTGTTGCCTTTGGCAACAGTTGCTGTTTTGCTCACTTAAGAGTCCTGAAGCCTTAACTCTGTTAAGTTAGAACTCCTCCTTTCAACTTAGTGGTTTAGCTTCTTCATCCTCAAACTTTGCTCATCTGACTTTGCCTCAGAGAGACCTGTGTGAATTTTCTTCATTTGATCATGTTTCTTTTGAGCTCTGCTCTTTTTCAGCTACAAGAGGCAAGAGTGTATTAGTCTTTACATCTTTGCAGAGGAGAATGTGCTCTTTTGTTCATTTTTCTTGATTTTTCCTCTGCTCTGCCTTGAGAAACATTTGTGAATGCCTCTTAGGAAAAAAACTGTATAGTATCAAGTACTTTAAGTGATTTCTGGCAAATAATGCTGCCAAGTGAGTGTCTGTAAGAGACTGGGAAATGATCTTAGGGTAAGAATTTTACTGTCTGTTGAAATTCTGTGCTCTCCCTACTAGTGGTTTAAGCTTGTGGCTAAGAGGAAGTGTGATACAGAGGAAAAACAACACAACCCAAACAAAAGATAATAGGAAAAATAGTAGGGGGAGCAGTGACAGCATAGATCAGCTGGTCATCTGGGACACTGGCTCAGTTATTTCATTAGATAGAGTTTTCAGAATGAAAATACCCTCTTAACTTAAGGCTTCATACTCACTTCTTTGAACTGCACGTGGGGGATGCTCATCTTTGACTCTCAGGGGCTCCTAAGCTGTGCACATTTAGCAAGTTTGTTTCTTGGAGCACTTAAATCAGGTGGTGCAAGTACCCTTTGTCTTCTGTCTCTTTTCTGAAGTTTTTCACTCTCTTCCCTCTTACTCTGCATTTTGTAAGAAAGCTTGATGTGAATTTCTTTGGGACTCTCCTGGATGCAGTACTGTGTGTTTGTTGATTCAGGACTGGCAGTGCCTTATTCTCCACTTCTTAGGGACACCTGTGTGCCAAAAAGAGTGAAACCAAATGGATTTTGCTACAGCGTGCCCGAGGTCATCTATGTTTTCTTTCTTTCTGATTCTCCTTTCATCTTTTGTGCTTTCTCCTGATTTTCTGTTGGTTTGGAGCTTGAGATTGAAGGGTTAAAGGTAACTATCTTATTGGCAGTGCTTTCCTCCTAACCACCACTCAAGCTTTCTATCTCAAATGAAATTAAGTGAGCTGCTTATCTTCCCATACAAGTAGATGTCCTTTTCTCTGCTCTCTCCCCGGGTAATAAATTTGTCCTTGGCTTCTTCTGGCAAAGTTATTACTTCTGCTAAATTATAGCCATGGTAATAATGTGTCTTTAACTTCTCCAGTATCAAGTGGGGCAGCTGTATTCTGTGGCAGAAGCCAGCAAAAATGAAACTGGTGGAGGTGAAGGAGTGGAGGTCCTGGTGAACGAACCCTACGAAAGAGATGGAGAACGTGGGCAGTACACACACAAGATCTACCACTTACAGAGGTATGGGAACCATTTCATTCCCAGAGTTGGGCAAGAGGAACCAGAGGGAGATGTAATAGGGTTGAAGCAACTGTAAATCACAGATTATGTAAAGGCTGAAAGATGCAGAGGTAAGGCAGGAGTATAACAGCACCTGGCAGTGAGAATCACTGGGACACCCACCCACCCCTGCAAATGTGGCTGTTGTCCCAAGAAAATCTGGCTTTGAGCTTTTCAAAGCAAGTCTGATCCTGCCAGCCAGTGTTTTCATACTTGAATTTGGCTAAAGAGCAAAACACCTTCTAGATTTCAACCTGCTTTCAGCCTCCTATTATTTTTCATTTGTTTCCTCTTTCATTATGTAAAGAAGGTTTATATTAACATATCTGATTTGATATCTCTGGAAAACATTGTAATGGGCTTGGGGAGAGCCCTACCAATTCCAGAAGTGTGCAGATCCCTAGTGTTTGCATTCCAGGTGATGTCCTGCCTGTCTCAGTCTGGGCCACAGTTCTCATTCCATGTAGTCCTTACCAATGCCTTTCTTCTTATTTCCAAATTCTGCAGCAAAGTGCCAGGATTTGTGAGAATGCTGGCCCCTGAAGGAGCTCTGAATATACATGAAAAAGCATGGAATGCCTATCCCTACTGCAGAACTGGTGAGTGCCTGAAGAAGGACTCTGGATTCTGCCCTTTTGGTTTCCAGGGGCAAGGGGAAAAGATGGGAGAGGATAAGGAAAGACACAACCAGTAGAGAAGCTGTTTCAGCTCTTGAATCTTGGATTTCTGTTCTCTAAGCCCTTTCTGTGGTCAGGAAAAGCAAAATAGAGTGCTGAGGAGTTAAAAGAACTGTCCTTGTTTGATGTGCTGCTGCTGAGTGACAGAGGAAAAGAACAGACCAAGAAATAGATGTTGGTCCTCCTAAAGGAACAGCTGTGTAACACTGATGAGATAAATACATGAGGGGTGATTTTATGTGCTCAAGTGCAGCATAGCCAGGTGGGAGAAAATGGAAGATGCAAGAGGGCAGCAGGGCAGATCTCAGCTGCCTCTTGCTTAGTGCATTGGAAGGGGACAAGTGTTAAGTGTTGGGTGTTTGCTCACTTGCAGGATCTGAGGTCAGTGAGGGTTGAACAGAGAATGCTGCAGTGGAAGTGAATCCATCTGTAAAGGCAGGGGTGAGGCTCTGGAAGCTGTGTGAAGTGGTGAAATAATGTCAAACTCATTTTCTACAGGAGTGGTTAGTATTCACTTACTGAAGTTACCAGCCATAGTGTTTAACCACTACAGCTTCTCTGGTCTTCGCTGCTGTAAACTGAAAATTTGACTTTGCCTCCAAACTTATGTAGTGCTTTTGGCAGCATTTTATGCTGTTTGTATCTCCGAAGGACACATTTTCTGCTCGTTGGTAGTGGTACAGTTGCTATGGGAACTAGACATTTAAAATATTCCAACTGTTCTTGAAACTCAACATATAAAAAACCTTTTTTTTTTTTGACAATTTGCTTAAGTGAATTTTAAATGAAGTGTGTTAAAAGAAGGAAAAAGCTTTGCAGTGGGAGAGGATAGTGTTACTTCAGTCTGTGAAATTACATGCAGCAGTCTAGTGGAATGGGTATTTCAAATACAAAATTCAGATCAACTTTAGAATAAATTTGTAATGTCTGACGTAAGATGTGGAAACAAAGTTGTTTGCAACCTTCCTATTCAGTTTTCTGAAACTAAATGCAGTTTTCTTGCTGCGTGTTACTTAAATTAGTTAGTAAATGTCTAGTTTATTTCCATGTTAAACCCACTGAACTGATTTAAATGCCTGGCTGTATCCTCCTCCTCCTTCTCTTTTCCTTCTCCACCAATTTCTGAAACAAAGGTATGGAGTTACTTGTTTTGTTATTCTTAAGCTGCTTATCCTTCAGTTCCACACTGCTAAAGTTCTACTGACGTGGAAAACATGGGATACTAAAATCAGGTACAAGATTCTTCAACACAATCAACGAAATTTCAGGTTTTGATATGCTAGAAAAGATAACAAAGCCCAAAAAACCCCTCAAGTGTAATAAACAGCAACATAATACGAGATAAGAAGTGCTTTGTTGTGGGGGTTGGAGCAGAAGGCAGTTTTGATGCGGAGGCTGATAAATCTGTTTAGAGAATCTGCCAGCCTGACATGAAGCAAGAAAAGCTTGGAAAAGTTGCTGAAACCTTCCCTCGTGGGGATTGGGCAGGAGGGGAGAGCCCATGGATGGGAGAGCCCATGGATGTGCTGTGGGGCTGCCACGGGCGTTACCATTTTCCTTTGGATGCACTCGGGTGCTTTGGTCGGACGTGAGGAGCCTCGGATGCCCTGGTGTGAATCTTTGGGCAGCAGAAAATGCTGTGCTGGCTTAGAGCAGCCAGGCTTTCAGCCCTCTCACTAGAATCTGAAATTTAAGAGCCAGGGACCCAGTAGGAACTAAGCCTGAGTGTAGGAGTTGCTGGGGCTTCTGCCTTTGCCCTCCTATCTGAGGTGGTGTTGCTGTGCTCTCCCTGGGGCACTGTTTGCTTGCACATCAGCTGTTGCACAGAGCCTTCTAAACTAGAATAAAGCAGTGCTTTTACTTAATTGTGCCTCGTGGTGTTTTTTTTAATTATATGAGATCATCCTTCTTACATTTCCCTGTATCTCCTCTGAAAAGCTCGATTAATATGCATATTATGGGCCATTATCAAAGTAGTCCTGCAGACTGAGGGAATTTAAATGCCTAGTTTATAACTTCCTGCAATTCTGCACACTTGTTTGTGCTGTAATATGTTGGTTTTATGTACTTTGAATGGAGGCCTTGCTTAGCTCCTTTGAGAGTATAAACTGTGAGTGAGGTGGTGGTTGTTGTATGGTTTCACAACTTCTGCAGTAAAAATGAAGTGAGGATTGTCTAATAGCTGTACCTGTGGGCTGCTGCCAAAGGGAACAGTGTTCTTCTCTGCAGTCTGACTTAAATATTAATGTTGCTTAAATGTTTTTAGAAAAGCAATTTGATGTGTGTTCCACTCTGAGTGTAACCATGGCCTGTGGCCAAATGTCAAGAAACTGAGAAGTTATAACTGCAGTTGAAACGTGTAGGAGTTGCTGCTGTAATGCCTCAAGAAGCAGGTCTTAATTTGTAGCCAGCTGAGCATTGAAGTTTGAGTGGACATTTTTGAAGAGATTAATTTGTTTGCTTTACAAATGAGGAGTCTTCCCTACAGGGAAGAAGTTAAGGAGGCCAAGGAACCTCTTTGGAGGCAGCTGCAGAGTCACAGCACATAGTCATGGCAAAGTGGGAAGGCCCTGGTTTATAATTATTCCTGGTTTATTCTGTATTTTGTTGGGACTAGCAGGAAAAAAAAAAAACCCTCACTTCCTTCTTGCAGAAATAATGAAATGTTCTTTGAGATGAAGTTCAGCCTTTGAAAAATTAGCCTCAGCTCTGCCTTCTTGTTCTCTCCCTCCAGCTCAACGTGTCAGTCTAAATAATTGGCTTTCTGTAAAATTGCTGTAAAAAGCAATTTTCACATGCTAGGGCTTTAGAGCAGTCCAAGCCCAGCAGTGGGTAATTGAGGCAGCTGGATGTGCATGATAGGTGATTTGGGATGGTAACTGTCTCCAGGATGCTGGGTTGGAAACTCAAAAATTGTTGCAGTACCTTTAAAAGCAAATTACTCCTTAATCAAGCCCTCATGCTAAACTTCAGAGCAGACCAGAGAAGTTCAACTCCAGCTTCAGACTTCCTTCTGCTTGAGTAGAATTGCTCAGGTAGGCTCAGGTAGAGCAGATGCTGACTGTTACAGGATCTTTAATTGCTTTTCTGTGTTGAATAATTGAGCCTCACTGTCCGGGGAGTTCAGTTACCACGAGCAGCAGAGATGCAGAGGGTCTGGTTACTCCAGGCCTGAAATCCAGCATGGGTTTCCTTTGGAACTATGGAGAGGCTCCTTATCTGCAAGCTGAGAAAGGATTGGTAAAATGCTGTCAGCTGAACATACTTATTCCATCTTCTCATCCAGCTGGCTGCAGGCCAGGGAGCACAAGTGGCAGTACATAATTAATTGCTGCTCCTCTGGGTTTCTCCGAGTCTTGAGAATTTCCGGAGGAGAAGGGGGTGAAGTTAGCTGGGTTTTGTGAACTTCCATGTCTTTTCCCTCAGAGGTACCAGCAGTGCCCTGGGAAGCTGAAGCTGTCCCTGTTTGGCTGAGAGTGGGAGGAGGGCAATGGTTGCTGTACAGTCTTTTTTTCACTAAAGTACTGTGTCTCTTTCTTTTCATGTGTTGATTTCTTGGACCAGTAATTACAGTAAGTATTGCTTTTACTAAAGATCTATGGAATAATGTCTGAAATGAAGCGTTCTGGGTAGAAGCAGCTCTTTCACCTGAGCTAAAGGCACTTCAGCTTTTATCACTTTAAGATCACATGGATTAACCCCCCCTTACCAACTGTGGTGTATCCACAGACCCTTTGTGACCATGGACAGAGACTTGTCTGTGCTGCAGCAGTGGGAAAGAACCATTGCCTGGCTAAACTGAGTAAAAGCCAGTCAGCTCATGCCATGCTGTCCCTTTGAGTAATCTCTCTTCTGAATTTGGTATTTCCTTTCTCCATGCTGACTGTTTCACTGGCTTGTGCTTTTGTTTCTGCTCCCCTGAGGGAGGATAGGGTTACCTTTGGGAGTCCTTTGCTACTCACAGTAATAGTGAGAAATGGAAAGTTTTTTGCTTACTTGGCAGAACTGTGCTTCTTGTCTCTTCCCTTCCCAGTGTCAAAAGCTCTCAGCACATCAATTTAATATTGTTATTAATCTGAAGAGTTGCATCAAAATATGTACTCAGTGCTAGATCAATGATCTCTTTGGAAAGACAGTTCCTGCCTAGCTAACTTATGTTACCCCTTCTAAATTCTAAATAGAGTGGCAGATACTGTCCTTTAAAGAAAAAGCTGTTTATAAACTCCAAATGTTTCACTAAAACAATAGAACTTATGGGGTTTTTTTTGGTGAACAGCTTGTGGTTTATTTAATCTTAAGTATTTAATGATCAATCAATTTTGCTGAAAGCAAATTATGTTTACAAATAATTCTCAAACTCCCTAAGTCAGACCCCAGTCAAATGGAGAGCTCATTCTTTGAATTATTCAGTTCTTTGAGTTGACTCTCGTAATGCTTATCTGTGTAATAAGAAGACAAATTTTATATCCTAAGAATAACAAGAAGCTTTATTTTGATGACAGAATGAGTATATGAAGGATGACTTCCTGATCAAAATTGAAACCTGGCATAAATCAGATCTTGGAACACAAGAGAATGTAAGTACTCGTGTCGTGTGTTTTACTCATCTCTTTAATGTCACTGTGCTGCTTTCTGTGCTGCATTAGAGAAGTGCTGTGTGGAGCTGTCTCTTCACTGTGTTCCTGCATTTCAAATGTTTCTCTCACTACCAAGGCAGAGACTCCCTTCTGTTGGCTTCTCACATAAACTGAATAAAATTGACCCCCAAACACTTGTTCTGTGTGAGCTACCTTTGCTTCTTTAGAAACTCTCCCACTGTGTGTTTACCAAGGGGAGCACTGAGTGCCTGCATTTCCATCTGGCTTTATATTTTCTTAGAATGGGAGTGTTCTGTCACTGAACCAGCTCCTTGGGTGTTGTTGTTGTTTCCCTGCAGGTCCATAAACTGGAGCCAGAGGTATGGAAGAGTGTAGAAGCCATTTATATAGACATTGCTGATCGGAGCCAAGTACTCCCCAAGGTATGGTAGGTGGGTAACAGCTCCCTGGGGGGGAGGCCTTGTGCTGAAAGAGGGGATCATGGACAAACTGTGTTTCCAGGGATGGTCACAGGTAGCAGGACAAGTGAGACGATGGAAAGAGGGAGGAAAGGTGTTCCTTAAAACTGCTCATGCAAGCCAGAGGAAAAGCTCTTTTAAAAACTGTGTCAACACTGCCTGTAAAATGTGTTGCCTGGGCGTGTAACAGTGTATTTCTACAGCACTGCAGCTGACTGAAGGGCTTGAATAGCAGGAAATGGCTCTCCCCTTTCCATACAGGATCTCTCTTAAACTTCCCCTTGTTTGATACTGACCCCTGGCTTCACAAGTGTATCTGGAAATGATGTAGCTGACACTTGGTCCTAAGAGTCACTGCAGTTACTGTGAGAAAGAAAGGGGTGTTTCTGTACTGTGCTGGGAAGAAAAATCAACTGCATAAAAATGGAATGTTGGTTGAGTTTCCTGACTTTCAAACAGTGTTTGATACCATTCTCATGGTGGTACTGTGAGTCTGACTGTACTTTTCTTCTAGTGAGCAGCATGTGAGCATCACAGTGATACAGTGCTGTGAAAAATCCTGGATAGCACAGCTCCAGAGCACAGCTGCTTTCTGTAACAGCACTGTTTAGCTCCCAAAGAACGAGTGGTTACAGGAAACATATCCTACAGACCTTCTGATAGCCTTACAAAGGTCATATCAATTTGTTACCACTTCTTCATAGCTCTAGGACACAGCACAGCGGGGAGAAATGTTTCCTTGAAGAGTGTCTGACCTAATGTTGAGGTCTGAAAACAGTAGCTTTTGAGAAGGCAGAGGTTGTTCATTGCCCAGGAAAATAAATCCTTTGAGTGAGAGAACAGCTGGATAACAGCAGAATAATTTGTGTTTAATCTTTATGTCTGTCCAATAGGATTACAAGGCAGAAGAAGATCCAGCAAGATTTAAATCTGTCAAGACTGGACGTGGACCTCTGGGTCCCAACTGGAAGGTTTGTACTGATGAGTTCAGGAACTGTAGCAGCTTGCATGACTGAAGTACAAATACTGGGGTTTGGAGCCAAAGGTACCTCTGGAAAACACTGGAATCACTTCTGCAGAAGGAAATGCAGAACTCAGCACTGAATCTGTTCTGATTTTAAAATAAATGAGAGAGCTTGGTACGAAGAGTTTGAGTTGCAGGAAATCTCCAGAGCGTCTGGTGCTCAGCTCAAGGGTTCACCCAAGAGAATTCAAGTATGGAATAGCTGAGTAATCATCAGCAGTGTTTAACCTTTCACTGAAATTCTTGGAATCTGAAGACATTACCAGTGCAGATATAATACCAGTCTTTAAAAGGGACCCTGAGTGGGATTTGAGGAGCTACTGGGGTGCAGGTCTGATTTCTAGCAGGCAAACTTGGCAGGAGCTGAAGTTGATATGATTCACTTGGGAAGAGTGGTTGTGGCTCCTGTAATAGGAAATAGGAAACCTTATGGAGTTTTCTTTAAGGCTTTATAATCATGACTCAGATGATATAATCTAATTCCAAAATGTTTTAGATAGGGACTTTATCAAGAGACTTTTAAGGAAGCAAAGTAGCCATGGTATAACAGTGAAGATACTGAAAGACATGATTTTAATGGAAGGAAAAGCAGACAGCAGAGGAGAAGAAGGAATAGTCTGTTCTCAAAGTTGAGCCACCTGTGAAGGAAACCAGAGTCTATTTTCATCATGCTCTTCTATACCCTGGAAAAAGGGTGAGCAAAAGTGTGACAGAACTTGTCCATAAAAGATAAGCGAGGTGTAAGGATGCAAGAGGATTGTGGGGAATTGTGGAAAGGCTTCATAGTTAGGACTGAAGGAGCTGCTTTCCTGGGGACATTAGGCCAGGGGCTTAATGTGAATGTCTTTGTGTCTTTGCAGAAGAACCTGGGGAAGCAGTCAGATTGTCCATACATGTGTGCTTACAAGCTGGTAACAGTCAAGTTCAAGTGGTGGGGTCTGCAAAATAAAGTGGAGAACTTTATACAGAAGGTAAGCTCTGTGGTGAGGTGTGGAAATGGGGCACGTTTCATCACCCAGCTGCTCTAGCAGTCAGTGCCTCTGCCTGAAGTTCTGCAGTCAGTTAAAGCTGGTTCAATTTGCTGCTAATCCAAGGGCAGGGCTGGCTGATTGTTCTGTGATTTGGCTATTGAATGTTTCCACTCTAATGTGTGAAGGTAAATTGGCTGTTTTGCTTTGTTTAATAGATCAGAATTGCAGTCACTTGGTAGCTGATTTGTGAGTGATGGAGTTGATGCATTTATACTGGAATGACATTGTTTAGGGGCAAAACATTTTTTGTGGGGACATAGCTCCAGCTGTTTGATCCTGATCAGCTGAGGATCTTT
Organism: Oreocharis arfaki; assembly: GCA_013398015.1. Lineage (NCBI taxonomy): Eukaryota > Metazoa > Chordata > Aves > Passeriformes > Paramythiidae > Oreocharis > Oreocharis arfaki. The sequence goes on along the minus strand of VZRR01005892.1, from coordinate 208,641 downwards.
CTAGCAAGTCCTGGAGCTCTAGTCACGTTTTCCTCTCCCAGTCTGCTGCTTGAAAAAAAAATGTGTTAAAAAATAAGTAGATGGTGGGAAACTTTATTAACTTAAAACATAAATGGTATCTTGAAAAGAGCTTTTTGGTGGCAGAGTCTATAACCCATGAGCTGCAGCAGGATGCTGCACCTGGGAATGGTTGTGTGTGGTTTTCCAGGCAGTGCTGTGTTCATAAAACTCCTGTGCCTTTAGATGACAGAGACTTCTCAGTGGTTAATATTGATAAACCACAGAGCTGCTTCTGCAAAAGCAATTCTCTGGTGATAGAATCTGAAGACAGCTCCAAGTGGGAATGACCATGGTGCTGCAGGATTTCAAATACCTCTAACAAAAGCCCTGAATAAAGCAGTGTCTTCAATCCCTCTCTTTTTATGAGCATCTACAGATTTGCATCAAAGTATTCAAGCTGCTTTTGATGAGAGCAGGTTATCAGATATGAAACAATAATTGGTAAAACTGAAGTGTCCTTCCTTAATGAGGTCTTTCCTAGAGGCATTGTAGATCCCTAATACAATGATTTTGCCTAGCTTATATCTTGTAAAATGGAAATTAATTGCTCCAAACCTGAAGGAGCTTGTGCACATTAGTCACCTCTGCTGAAAGGTTTTCAGCTGTGAAAAACAAGTTTAGGCATTTTTTTAGGTCACTGCAAAAGGAAAAAAACCATCAAGACAGGTGCTTGTCAGCCCTTTACGCTTCCTAACTTCCAGTTTTTAGCAAGTCAAGGATTTCAAAAATACCTGTTTCTCCTTTCTTCTGCACCTCCAGGCCAACTTTCATGCTCTGAGCAAACCCAACTTGGAGCACTTTATTCAGTCAGAACAATACTGTCAAATCAAAGGAAATTCACTAATTCTTTCAGTGCAGTGTGCAGACTGCTGTCTAGGTTTGGGGGAGAAAAAAAGGCATTTCGCTGGGGATTCAAGGCTCTAGATTAGATATTCTGATAAAAGAATAAAAATTAGCTCTCTCCAGTTTCCAATTGTGGCAGCTAGATGGAAAGGTGGGCGAGGGAGCCGATTCTTCAGTGTACACATCTCTGAAAATGGTTACAATCCTGTGAGCTCCATGGTAATTGCCCTGTGACTAAGCTGGTTTGTGTTTCATTCCTCTTTCTGCAGCAAGAAAAGCGTCTCTTCACAAACTTCCACCGGCAGCTCTTCTGCTGGCTCGATAAGTGGGTTGATCTGACTATGGAGGACATCCGTAGGATGGAGGAGGAGACCAAGAGACAGCTGGATGAGGTCAGTGGGAAAGCAGAGGGCAGGTGTGGGTTGTGTGAGAAACTGCTTCTCTCCAGCACGGCAGAGAGGAAAGGCTGCTGCATTGTCAGGGCATGGTGTGAACTGTGCTCCTGCTATTTAGGTCATGCTGTGTGTGCTTTGAATGACTGGCCATGAGTCCATCGTGCTGGCATCTCCTCCTAATCATTATGGAATTCTCCTTCTGTTTGTTGTTGAGCCAGTAAATGTATTGAACCACAGGTAATGAGGGGCTGAGTGGCAATGATTCATTTACTGCCTCAATATCTTCTCTTTGCTTTTACTCAAAGCTGAATGGTCGATGTTGTCCTCATTAATTGCCGGAAACCTGTTGAGTAAAAGGTTTTTTAGCTCTTAAGTACCATAAGCAGGTAGTGGGGGTATGTAACAGGATTCTTACTCTGAGAAACACAAGTTTGGTAATAATGAGGACCTTGTTCCATGGTTTGTGTCCTGCCCTGCACCCTCCTCTCCTTCCATGCCTCGGGATATTTCATTATAGTTTCTTGTACACTCTTGCCCTTGGGATAAGGGTTCTGAATCTGTTGCCAACCCACGGCTTAACCAGAAATGGTGCCTGCATGTGCATTTCACAATCACTGACTGGAGATGCTGAGATGCAATCAGTGTCTTACATACAGGAGGTGTGTTTCATACCGATAAATTTTGAGATAACACATGTGAGAATCGGTACTTGAACACTGTTTCCTCTTTCAGATGAGAGAAAAAGATCCAGTGAAAGGAATGTCGGCTGCAGATGACTAATATGACTCCTTCCTTGTGCACTGTAGGTATCAAGAGATTTGACAAAACTCTGTATCACTCTATTTGGTTTAAAACCCCCAACATTTGTGTGAGAAATGATCCTGTTCAGAGCTTCTGACAGGCAAATCTGTGGTATTGATTGTTTTTATAGTTTTCACTGACAGGTTGATGAGGGAGGTTTACTGCCTCGTTTCAGAACCATTCTAAAGAAATGTCTGAGTGAAAAGTGTAAGAAAAATGTGTTAGAATATTCTGTAGATTTTAGTGCTATTCTTATTTCTGTAATGCATGTGTTACTTTCCACGACTTGCAGAGAAACTATTGTCAGTCTCAAAGAAAGTTAAGTTAGACATGCAAATGCTTAGAATACAGTTGGAAATTGAACACTCCAAGCATATTCGCAAGGAATTTGTTCTTTCCATTGTTTGTTAGCAGTATTTATTAATGGGCCAAGGCTTGGAGTAACACTTGGGCATTGCAGGAGAAGCAGCAATGACAATTTTAAAGCTTTTGACTTGTTTTCTTACTATTCTGTTAAATTATGTCATCGGTTTGGGGGCTGGTTTTGCCACATTTTTCTTAGACACTGAGCAAAAATGTGCTACAGCATTAGAGAAGTAAGAAGGCAAGGAGAAAGAAGGGATTGTCCGTTTATGTTGGGAAGAACAGGTTGTTAGGGCAGTAAAATGCCATCCTAGTTATCCTTGGAAGGAATGGGGTGGGGCCGAACCACATCCTCACGGAGTACTGACTCTTTACCTCTGATTGCCCTCTGTTATCTGCTGGTTGCTTGGTGATAAGTGGGGAACACGAGGTGAGGGAGTGTCTGAAGGGCTGTCTTTTGATAGATATACTTTAATTTTTGAACGCAGCTTCGACCACTTGATTTTCTTCTTCCCCCCATTTCCTCTGCTCAGTGCTGCAGTGGAAGGATGCATTGTCTGCCTGGCGACAGCGTGACTCACATTTGCCTCTCTCAAGGTTGTGTGACACTTCCCTTGGCACGCTGCTCTTCCAAAGCCATCCTGAAACGTTTCCCTGTTGTCTCTTTGTTTCAGTTTGCAAGACAAGTCGTCGGGAAGGCCCAGGGAATCCACACCCTTGACTGACGGACCATCTCTGGATCAAGCCTTTCTCTGTCCAACCGGCAGGCGATTTTAAACCTCCCATAGCTAATTCTAGATGCCCCTTAATATTGTGAGCAAATAGACAGTCTGGTACTAAGCACTCCAGTGTTAGCACGTGTATCCCGAGGAGTTTCCTCCTCGGAGCCGTGTGACTTAGAGATCGCTGTATTTACGACTCCTCCCTCCTCTTTTTTTCATTGTGTTCAGACCAATTTCCACGTGGCCCTGTTTGATTTCCAAGTGACATTTTTAGCTCAAATAGTCTTGTGATGTGGTGACTCTTAGAATTTTTTTGTTTTGTTTTGTTTTTTTCCCAAGTGGGATAAACTGCCACCTTTGTTTCTGCCCAGCCCTTCACCTGTTCTTTGATGAATGTCTGTTTGGAGAGGGAAATTGTCCATATTTAAAAGTGCAAAACTCTTCCACGAAATGTTCTGCTCTCACCCTTGTTCCCAGAGGGAGATATTTAATGGCAGGTAGTCTGAGTACAAAATGAGGAGCAGCCAGAGAGTTCTTGGTTTGTGATGAGTTGTGATTTGTGGCTTCTGCAGGGCATTACTTTGTTCTGTCTTAACATACACGAATCAAAGACTGCCCAGAAGCTGCAGTCAGACCCTCTGCTGGGGCCTTCAGCACTTACCTGTTGAGTTTCAATTTTAGGGGTCTCTCTGGCCCACGTAGCTCTGTTGTCCTCCAGCTGTGTGTGTCAGTCTTACAAAATCTTTCTTGACATATGTTGCAACTTCCTGGTTCTTTATTTATGAAGACTTCCCATAACTTACAAAGCTGAAATGGTTTTGACTCATGATAACAATGTGATTCTCCCTGGACAAATTGGGATGTTGCAAAGGCTGGTGTACAAGTTGAGGTCTTGGCATCTGGTTACATCCAGGTGCCTGGGGCGGTGGTTCTGCTCAGCAATAATGTTCTTCCCATTGCAAGACTGACTGAAATATCTCCTTTTGTGCTGTAAAAAAAAAAACCAAGCAACTTGTAAAGACCTGCAGTTTTCTAGGATATCTGTTGGTTCTTATAAATCACAGGATGTTGTTGATATAAAGAGGTCTTGTTATGTAATGAACTCAAATAGTTACTGTAACTATCCTTATGTTGATATCAGCTTTAGACAATCAACTAAGCAGAACAGAATCAAGGAAATGCTGCTTTCTGTAATGCATATGAGAAAAAAAAAATCATCCTATTTCTTTGCTTATCCCTAAGGCCCAATGTTTGATTTTTTTTTTCCTCCCTTAGTAGTAATAACTTTATTTTCCACTTCTGTATTTGGCAGCACTGACATGAAATCCTGTATGCCAAACAGTCGTGGGTGTATCACCACTTTTGAGGAGTCTTTTTAGCATTCTGTAATACACTGACTCCTCCAGCCCTTCCCACTCCTGCAAGCAGGAGATCCTGAAATGATCCCATGCCATGCTGAACAAGGCTGTGCTGGGTTCAGAGCTGTTTTCAGTGCGAGGGAAGATGGGAATGCTCTGGAGGGAGAGGATGGCATTTGGTTTCTGGGGAGGGGGGCAGTTTATCCCTTTATTTTTAGTTGGTTATTTTGCCTTACTCATGTCTAAGTGCAATAAGCTCTGAATTGTACCAGTAACTCTGGCAGGCTCTTCTCAGTGACCTCAGATGGTTCTGTGGGGTTGGGGTGGGGTTTGAGGGGTTTTAGCAATCTCACCAGGCAGAATTAAAACAAGTTTATTGTAAAATAGGTAAAGAAACTAAATTTTAATCTTTGAGGCTATTTGGGACCAGGATGTTTCATGACATGTTGTATAGCTGTTCCAGAAGTATTCTAGGAGTGTAGGCCCCAGTTAGAGTTCTTTCAGTTTGAAGTATTTTTAACAGAGAATTTATGCACTGACTTCTGTTCGTGTCCGTTGGTTACGTTTTGAGGGATTCTTACACTTGAGGGCAACCTGAGAATACACATAGCACACTTGTTCTTTCAGTTTGTGTTATCCAAGAGGCTTTCCATCTGATGACACTAATCGCCGTGGAAGCAGATTGTAACATTCCACCATTGCAATCCTTTTTTGATCCTCTGATTTCAGAGTAAGAGCTTTTACACAAAGCTTTCCTGATTAGTGGAAAAACTTGGAGGGGTGGGGGGGGTGGGGGTGAGAACTGCGGGAACTTCAGCCTGAATACTCCCCCTTCCTGCTCCCTGCCCTTTGTTTTTCTGTCCTTCCAATTCGATCCTAAGTGAAAGCATCCCTCAGCCTTTGGATAGGACAAATCCTGTAAAGACCCTTCAGTCTCGATGCTTGGTTCCTGCTAGTGAGCATAGCAAAGATCATGCAGCGTTCCCGTGCCGTATCTTCCATCAGCTTTGGCAAGAACCCCTGGACCTGCCGGCTCCCGGTGGGATCAGGTCCACGCAGAGGCGCTGGATGTGCTGGGATCATCGCTCCCATCCACGCCGGGTGGGTTTGGGGGTCTGGGGGCAGCCCCCTCGCCCCAGCCTGGGTCAGGCTGGTTTGCTGACAGGGCTCCTTGCCCCCCGCATCCCACACCCCTCTGGGTTCATCCCGCTGGGCCTCCCGCCACGTCCCGACGGGTTCTTCGTGCTCTTTCCTTTGGCAACACACACTTTGTAGAATGGGTTAGAATTATCTCGTCGTTTCTTTAAATGTGAGTTTGTGCCTTTTTTGTCTCCTAAATCTTCCAATACAGGCATATTGGAAACGAAATCTAATAAAATACTAGACAGAGCCTCCCGCTTCCGTCTCCTTTGTTTTGGGGTTTGGATTTGGGTTTTGAGGGGTCTCGGTGCCATCGCGGGGCTGCTGTGGGTCCTCCCGGCCGCGTGGGGGCGCCGTGGCGTGGCGCGGCGCGTGCCCGCCCCCCGTCACGCGCGCCAATGGGCGCGGGGCGCTGAGGGCGGCGCGGAGGCCGCGGCCGGGCCCGGCCCTGTGAGGGGAGCTCGGGGGGCTCCGCCGGCCCCTTCCCTGTCCTTTGGGCAGCGCTTCCCTGCGGGAACCCCGGGCATGGAGACCGCGGGCCTTCCCACGAAGGAGTTGAGGTGAGTGGTGGGCGCGGAGGGGCGCGAGGCGCGGGTCTGAGGGCGGCTCCGAGAAGTGGCCCCGAGAAGCGGTTACGTAAATCGCCGAGAATTAGCGACACTTGTGTTTGTGCTTATTAACGAGGAGTTACACAAAATTGGCGGCGTTGCGTAGTCATATGAAATAGAGGAGAAAAGCTGATTTTCTGGTTTGGAAGGTCGGTATTGGAGGGGTTCACGGAGGCTTATGGGGCATTTCTGGGTCCTTGGAACTTCCCGGAGCTCTGTAAATGTGTAATGAGGGCACGAGCATCTGCACTTTTGTAACGTACCTGGTGTCTTGAATTTGTCACTTTCTATGAGGAAGAAGAAGCTTGAGTAAACAGTGAGCTTCTGCTTTTATGGTGTTTTTACAATGTGTCTTCGCTCTGTGGCGAGAAGTGTCGGTGTCCTGTCTGGGCTCGATTCCCCACAGAAACCTGCGCAGATGGGATTTGGGTAACAGCCTGTGACAGGAAAACTTAAAAAGCCAAACCAACAAGCTGACAATAGCTCAAATATCTTAAAAATCCTCTGAAGGCTGTATTATGAGCACTGTGACGCTGAGGAAATTCTCCGCTATTGACTCATTTGAGGATTAGCATCGGTGATGCTAAGTAATGACTTCAGTAGGTTGCTTGTATTTAGGACAGTATTTATTTCTACCACTGAGGTCTGTGTTTTTATCAGTACTATGGTCACTGGGCACCTCGAGGAATTGAATTTCTGTCAGTAATGACCGATGGCTTCAACATTATTTCAGTTTTGTTTAATCAGGTCTTACGAAATTAATAACTGGAGAGCGTTCCCAAGTGATGCATCTCTGGTGGCAGAATTAGATCTGCAGCCTACCTACATTTTTTTTTTCCCCTAGAAATTTGTTTTTGAGTAGCTTTTGGGTGACTTCAGCGTAGTCTTACAAAGATACACTATTAGTGAGGGAAATTATGGATCATTTTAATGTGTTATGCAAGGTCATTTTCCAGCTTTTCCGCGGATATTGTGTGTCACCTTGAGCAGGCAGTTGATTGTGGGATAAAAATACAGCCTTAATAATGGGTGTGTTGGTGGGATTCACTAATTATCAGTGTTTGTAAGGTCATTATAGAACCCTCAGATAGATGGAAAATTAACAGTTTATTATTTTTTAAGCCTGTCTGTCATGTAACAAGACTGACAGTAAAGTGAATCTCTTTTTAGACGCTCTGGTGCTGAAATGACCATTTTGTAAAGAAGCAACCGATGAGTCCTATGATGTAGATGTTGAGAGGAACAGCGGCTTTGCTTGGTTCTGATCAGAACTTTGTATTTTTTGGGAGCTGGAGATTACATTTCTCCCTGCCTACAGACAGGCACATGATCGATTCAAATCAACAATAAATTCTTTTAAACCTTGAGCTCGTAGAATTAACCACATTAAATCTATTATGAAAAACACAATTCACTGTGCGTGGTAGAACGTGATTGCAGCTTTTGTAACAACCCCAGTGAGTGTGGTGGGAACGCCACAGTTTTTTTTTTCCCAGCATCGCTGCAGCCACATTTGTCCTTTTGTGTTGGAAGCAATGCTGAATTCCACAGGATCTGGAAGACCCTTATCAATCTCTTGATTTTAATGGGCTGGGACTTCAGGGCATCGCTTTAACTTGGAGCAGATGGCATCCCTCAGCAGCGAGGATGCATGTCAGCATTCCGAGGGGCTCCCCCTGAACGATTTGGAGAGCCTGCCCAACTTGCGCAGCCGCTCTGCCAGCGTCAGCAGCACCGGCTCCAGCGGCCGCGTGCAGCTCCGGCACAGGGTGGCCCAGCTGATGGCGTGTGTGGAGGACATCAGCTCGGATGACGAGATCCACGAAGAAGTGTCTCGCACTCTAGATGAAGCTTTCCTCAGCTGGGGGAAAAAGCTGAAGGATAAGTGGCAAGAGTTCAGGTTTTGTTCCCTCCAGTTGGTTGTTTTCGTGGTGGTGTCGGGGCTGACAAATAGATTTCTGATTGATGGAAGGGGACAGAAATTCTGTAGGGAAATCGCAGCGTTCTCAGGGTTGGGTGCCTGTCCACGTTTCAATTTTAGCATTGGTTTTCTGTTTGTCTTTAGACTACACTTAGTTACCTGGAATGTGGGCACAGCTTCTCCCCCTCCTGATGTCACGAGTTTACTTCAGCTGAGCTCCCTGGGCCCGACCACGGATATGTACGTTATAGGGTGAGTGTACATTAAAGAACTTGCTTGTGAGTTTATTGCAAAACTGCTGGGTCTCAACATGGTCTGTTTTGGGAGGACCCTGTGGTGTGAATCACTGCCTGGGAGATGGTTTAACACTATTGCTACCAGAGGGTGAAGATTAACTTAGTCTAACTGAGTACTGTCTTAGAACAGAGATGATTTATAGCAGTTATCTGCTGCTATTTTGTGACAGAATGCAGAACGTCTTTTTTCTAAACACACAAAAAATTTCGGCTGCTGTTTTCTTTGTTAGCGTGTAAAAGCGTGTTCAGTTTGATATGGAAGTTATGGAAAATTCTGCATGTTTTAAGGGAATTACTGCAAGCTTGTTAGATTCAATTTGCCACTGTGTTTTCCAAACTTTGTTGAAATTCTGAAGTCCTGACAGTCAGGTTATTTGTTCTAACACATCTCAAGTCTGGCATTGTCTTACACCCTGTCTTAGGGTGTATATGACCTCCTTTAATTTTGTTTCCCTCAGTGCCAGATGTGTTAAATCTGTGTGTGGGTTAAACTGCTTGAATGAGAAACTGAAGAGCAAGAAATTTCTGGGGTCTATGTTCTGCAAAGTTCCTGTGAATTCTGTCCAGACTGGCTGGTGCAGTGTGAGTAATTGTGATGTATTCAGCTTACAGGAGGTGAACTCAAGAATCACAAATTTTCTGTCCGACTTGGCATTTGATGATCCATGGAGCATTTTTTTCATGACTGTATTATCACCCTTGGGGTATATCAAGGTAATGATTTACATCTCTCTTAAGTGTCACAGCACTGAAGGAAAATATCTGGATTTTTTTTCCTCAGACTCTCCATAAAAGATAAGTTGCTGGTGTTTTTTGCAGGTGTCTGTCACTTCCATAGGTACACGTATGTTAGAAGTGATTCTTCATCACACTTGTGTTTTCCTGTTTTTCATGTAATGTGAATTTACACTGAACAGCAGATTTCTTGTGGCCACAATATCTTTATCTCTCTCTTGTTTGTAGAAAAGTTTTTTGCTCTGTGCAATATTGGGGAACTATATTGTGATGCTTCTAATGTAGTCTTGCACTATAAATATCCCAAGCAATGGCAGTGATTTTCATTAAGATTGGTAAGGCTCTTTTATCTTGTTCTTTTTTTTTTCCTAGTTTTTTGCAGGTGAAAATAAATTGCATATGTGTAAAACAGGATTTTAGTGGGTGTATATACTTACCTGAGGACTTAATTTTTGGTTGAAGACCTGTAACATTATTTGGGAATTTAAATGACAAGATTTTGGTTTAATATCAGGGACGTAAGATCAGCTGAAGTACTGGCTATTTTAATAATGAAAACAATAAACATAGGAAGATACCTTGAATTTCTCTAATAAAGAGAAATTAAAAGCCTTTTGTAGTGGTTTTCTAAACCACTACATTAAAGCATTATTTCAGGCTGATTTTGCTGAGGTGATTGCATTATCTGCGTGCTAATCGGACTCAGGAGTTGTGCTGTTCTTTTAATTGTAATTGAACAAAACAAAGGACCCATTGGGAATTACAAAAAGGAAAAAACCTACATTGTTCATTCAGGCCTAAGTCATTGCTGATAAAAATTCAAAATCTGGCCGTGGGCTGACATTCAGGCCCTGTGTACACACAGTTGAAAGAATTCCTGCTGGTTTGCCTGGCTGATTTCGAATTCTAATTTATAGCTGTGGCAGTTTGGACCACACTAATGAATGGATGCTGCCACCTAATGGCTTTCAGCAGGACTTGATTAGCTCTAATAATAAGGGGGAGCTGTCAGGCCGGCTCAAAATCAAACCAGGCAGCAAGGAAAGGTTATCCTAGGACTTAGCCAGGAATTTGGCTGAGGAGGAGAGGAGCAGTTACCCCTTGGCTGACCTGTGACAAGGTTGGGTGTGGAGGGGTAGGTGTTATGCTTGGGACATTCTGTGCCCTCAGTAACAGGGTCTGTTTTCAGAGTGTTAAATTGGTCACAGTCAATTCTTTCACCCTCCACAGGATCGTGTTCCCTCTGTGCAAGGGCTTTGCTTGATTTGGCTGTAAGAACTGGAGGGACTGGTACTGGTTCCAGCAGAGGAGGGGTCAGTGCCTTGTGGTGTTCAGGACCTATAGATCTTGAGAAATGTCTTGAGGCTGGCCACAGCAGAAAGAAATAAAGCAAATAAATAATAGAGGGACTGGAAGATCCGAGTACCTCATGAATGTAATTATGGAAAGGAGAGTGCTGACTACTGAAATATTTATGCATCATTGAGTAATTGCAGTCCATGGTTTCAGTATTCTGTTTGGTATTTTGTTGGGTTCAAAGACAATGAAAACATTAAAATATATTCTGAAATCATTTAATTCTGTAGATAGGAAGACAAAGAAAAGAGCAGTTCTTTTTTAAATTGTGGGCTGAATTTTTGTGCTTCTCTAGCTGTTGTATAGTTAGTTTTATTCTAATGTAGCCTTTTTCTAAATTAATCCAGCATAAAATTGAACTACAGTTAATATATTTCAATGTCTGTATTTTAAATGGAATCATTATCATTAAAACAAACACAGTGAATTTTGTGTCCCATGCCAGGAACATTGTAAAGTCTATAAATGTTCAATGAAGGACATCTTTATTAGACTATTTCCACACACACAAACAAAAAAACCCCAAACCACAAAACTCCCCCATCTTATATGCTCCCTAAGTGCTTGGTAAATCAGTTTTTACAGGCACTTCAGGCTGGAGTTACTGCTGTTTGCAGCTCACTGTTTTTGCAGATGCCTGGAACTGACTGCTGTGCTTTTGAGGCATTTAATGGCATTTAGAATATTTAATGATCTGCTGAAGGGTGCTTCAGTTTGAAAAACTTGCTGCTGTTGGAGGACTTGTAGGTGTGAGCTATAAAGCTTTTAGGTGAAAAGTCAAGATTTGGTCCTTTATGAACAGAATTCTGAAAGATAGAAACAAGAGGCTGGTGAGGCAGAAGAAAAGTCTTGAAAGAGGTTTGGGCAGGTGCATGTTTTGAGGTCAGCTTCAGATTTGTATTACAGTGTTAGAGCTGTGTTAATTAGCTGAGAGATTGATCAGATTTGTTTATAAGGAATACGTTTTTCACAGGACTGAAATGGGTTTCCCAGCATCGCGTACACACACAAAGTGACAGGCTTGTCACTTGTCACTTGTCATTCCAGGCTTGGCGAGGGAATTGCCTGACTTCTGCTGTGGCCTTCTTCCTCTAAAAGCTCCTGTGAAGTAAACCCAAAGAACTCCTGGAAATGACCATTCCTTCTTTTCTATCTCTTCCAGCTCTCCTCAATTCGCATGCAGGGATTGCTGCTTCTGATCTTTGTGAAGCACGTCCACCTCCCCTTCATCCGGGACGTGCACACCCACTACACACGGACAGGCCTCTATGGATACTGGGTAGGGAACTCCCCAGAGGTGGTTGCCCTGGTTACTTACGGTGCTGTGTGCCTCTGCATGGGTCCGTGCTGGGACAGAGGAGATGTGGTTTAATTAAAAATTAATGAACTGACAAGCAGACTCATTTGTTGGAGCCTCATGTGCAGCACAGACGATAATTTCAGCAGTTTATTTGCTGCTACGCGAACTTGTGCGTAGGAAGAAGTTGTATTGATTTAAATCAATACAAGAGAAACAAGTTGCCAAAAGCTGACTTGTGTAGGAAGAAATTGTACTGATTTAAATCTAAATTGCAAGATTTAAAAAGTTATAGGTGGTGGTAGTAGTTACTTTTGCAGGCACTGACTGCAGTTTCAGGGAATGTTGTTCTTCATCCATCCCAGGGGAACAAAGGAGGAGTCAGCATCCGCATGTCCCTCTTTGGACACACCATCTGTTTCGTGAACTGCCACTTGCCAGCTCACATGGAGAACACAGAGCAGCGACTGGATGACTTTGAAAAAATTCTAGAAACGCAGTTTGAAGGAGAGGATATTCCAAGTCCCATGGATCATGAGTGAGTTGTTCGCTCAGTTCTGTCTCTTGTTAGTTTCATCTATTATATGGTGAACTCTCGTGTTGAAGAGTTTTGGGTTTGGAGTTTTCATCCATCGTTTTATTTTAAATGTCCCTTCAGCCTTGACCCTGAACCCTGTGAGGAAAAAATAACCTGAAAGACAGATGTCTGTTTCATGAGACTGTTTTCTTCCAGTCTTTAATTACATACATTTGTTAGCATGTAGACTGTACATGTCATGCAGGAAAGCTTTAGAAGCTAAAGCCTGTTTATACCAAAAATCCTTTAGGTTGCTGTTAAATGTTCAGAGATGTAAGACTCAGGAGAAGTTAATATTCAGGCAGTAATGAGCAAGCAGCAAGAAAGCAAGGGACTTAATTTACTGTTCCAATTACTTTATATTTTTTGTGTTTAGCAGCAGGTTGTCCCTGTGTAAGCTTATCTATAACTATTTAATGTTTGTGTTTAAGCTGTTTGCATTAAGCAGTGTAAGTGATTAGAGCACCTAATTAGTGTAATGGCTAATATTCTGTCAAATTCTTCCCTCATTTAATGGATTCCTATAAATCTTCCATGTTTGATGCATTTTGGTTTGGTTGGTTTTTTTTAAGGGTTCTCTTCTGGTTTGGAGATCTAAACTTCCGGATAGCAGATTATGGGATCCACTTTGTCCGAGAATCAATCAATAACAAGCGTTTCAATCTGCTGTGGGAAAAGGACCAGGTAGGTTGTCCCAGTCTCTTTGGGGGGTTGGGTTTGTTTTTAATGCACACAAACACAACACAGTAGTTAAATTACACCTTGAGCTTCTAATTTCTGTTAAAGAACACAAACTCAGAGCAGTTGTGAGGTGGAACATGAGGTGGTCATAAGCCCCAATTAATTGCCAACTTTTTCTGCTTTTGTGTATTTCTTACTCATTTACAATGCTCACATTTGACTGGAGCTTTCTTTGAACTTCATGTCTTGTCAGTTGTTCCTCGCCTTAACTTCTCCTCCCAAGAATTTAAGAGAACCTTATTCTGGAATTTGTTTTGGGTCGAATTGCCCCAAAACTTTTAGATGGATCATGTCAAGAGTTCTGGCTATAACAAAGAGGCCCTTCTGAATTTACCTCTCCAATTATGTTGTACTGACTGCAACGTTGAATTCTTGGAAGATGCTTTCCCAGTCATCCTTTAAGATCTGGTTTTTAAACATAACCTTTAAAGTTACTTTTTCTTTCTGCAGTTAAATATGGCAAAAAAGAAGGAAGCATTTCTTAAGGAATTCAAAGAAGGTCCTCTGCAGTTTAAGCCCACCTACAAGTTTGACCTTTACTCGGAGGTCTATGACACAAGGTAAAAGATAAAATGAGTTTAGACATGGAATATGAGAGTGAATGTGGTGCTTGGTTAAATATCACTTTAGTAATCAGCAAACCTGAATTTCCTGAGTGTACTGGTGAATTGGGGCTGCTGAGCTGTTCTGTTAGACTTGGATTGATCAAATCTGAATAAATCAATATTTTTGGCTGAAGAAGCTGGGGTCTGCTGATTGTATGAGGGAAGTAATGAAACAACCCAGCTTCCTTTTTGGAAAGACCAGATTAACAGAATAAATGAGCACTTGTTTAAGCTGTTTCTGTTTTGTTCTTTCCTACTAAAAGTGCTCATTGGTTGTCAAAAAGGAGCAAAAGAATAATTGTCTGCCATTTTTGCTTCCCTTCTCTGTTTAAGGATTTCATTTGATATGATGGTATTTGAAAATTATTGTATATTTGTCTTTATTGATTATTTTAAATTGAAAATGGAGTATCTTACATTTCCAAAGTTTTTCTCTGATGCTGAAGTCTGTTTGTTAAGTATTAGTCTTATGTTTCCACAGAAGGATAAGTTCCTGTCCAAACAGGATTTTGTACTGATCTTTTTCTTTACTTCCAGAGAACAGAAGTCCCTGTTTTGGTTTAAGTAAGAAGAGAACTTTCTGAATTTTGTAGTTTAATATTTCAGAATCAAAACAAGGCTACATTTGAGCTTTTGATTTGATCTTTGTGAAATATTTGAAAATCAGATGACAGCTGATTTTCTTTAGGGATTTTCTTAACCTGTCTGAAAGCTGCAGTGTTATCTACTCTGCTGTTGCACTTAATATTGGAAGTTCGTTCATGTGGATCCAAAGATATTTTGCTTCTTAATTGAATGTAAAGAGATGTAATGGGATCTGCAGTAAATCCAGTTAACAAGAAAGACTTAAAATAATCCAAACCTGGACATTTTACAAGTGATTGATAGCCTGGTTGTCTGTATGGACTGATTTAAAGAACAGAAAGTGTGTTTACACATTCTGTGTGCATCTTGCTGCTGTTTGAGCTACCAGAGAGACTTTGCTCAGGTGGGGGTGACCAGCAGACCTCAAGGCAAGCACCCTGCAGAAGTGTCTTTTACTGAAGCCCACAGAATATTATTTTTGATACTTCTTCAATGGGAATTTTGAGGGTTTTCCCCCCATCTAATACCCCATTTTCCCTAAAACAGTGAGTGTGTTACCTTAACCTGTTCTTTTGGTATTTTCCTGCACAGCAGAGCAGACATATGGCAGCTCATAAAGATTTCTGTTGGTTTACATAATTACTGGAGTAAGTGGGATAAGGGCCCTTAGTCATTTCAAATCTTTCCACCTTACGAAAGGTGGGAAGGAGTAAAACAAAATTGTGTTGAATATTGAACTAAATGGCCTTGGTTTTGATATTTAAAGTTATTAAACTGACAGTTTTCCTTACACATCCTGCTTTTAACTTTTATAATCCAATCCAGTCCATTCTAATTCCTGTTCCATAGGGTATGATCTTTTCTCCATTTCAATTTGAAGTGATCCACCCATCCAGAGAGTTGCTGTTAAGTCTTCCTCCCACTACAGAGAGAACCACAGAGGGCTCATGTCTTCTGGTGTAATTGCTATGGTATAAAAGGAAACTCTGCATTGTGGTAACAGTTTGATGTATGGCACAGTTGCAGGCACAACTTCCTTGCTTATGGAATTTTTAAAGCCTGTTGTTATGGGACCAGCAGTAGCTTGCAAACCTGAAATGCAGGCTGGTACAATTTAGAGGAACTTCTAAATAAAGCATTGCTGTGGCACCTGGGATTACCAGAAGCTACCCAAGTTTGTCCCGTTTCTTGTTGTTAAAAGAAACTTGCTCTCAAATATTTTGAATAGTTTCAAACATCCTTCAGACTCTTCCTCCATATTCTTTATGTTTACGCCCTCATTTCTCAGAATACCTGTACATTTGGAGCCTGGGTCAGTTGCTGTACTCACTCAATGTTCATGCATGTTTTTACAGGGTTTTAGGAGAAAGTATCATTTCCTGTATGAAGCCAACTAACCCACTGAAACGTCCTTCTCCCCTTCATTTTACTCCTCTTTCAGAAAGCCATGAAACTGATCTGTGGTGAATGGAGTTCAAATTAAGGAAACATTGGTTGTAGAACGCATTAAACAGAGCTGTAAAATGAAGCTTGGATATGATTGCCTCCTTTTATTAATATGTATCTCACAGTCTTTGAACTCTTGAGTAGATTTTGCACAGCGTTCTTAGCTTTTGGCAGCTTGTTTCTCTGCTCATTTCACTTTTTACCTTACGTTTTTGCAGTGAGAAGAAACGAAAGCCAGCATGGACTGATAGAATTCTGTGGAAAGTGAAAAACCTCTGTGAGGATGCATCAAAAGAAGGCGAATTCCCTGAAGAAGAGAACCTCATTTCTGTTACTCTGAATAACTATGTCAGTCACATGAGCTATGGCATCAGTGATCACAAACCTGTCACAGGAACTTTCAAGCTGGAGGTGCTGTCCCAGTTATGTTGTTCAGAAAAAGTTTGTTTTACTCAGTGTTGCCTTACAGCAGCTGATTTCCTAAACCATCATCTCTGTTTCATTCTGACCATAGTGAAGGCAGCAAATTGTTTCCTGGTTATTTCCAGTCAGTTAAAGAGTCCCACAGGTGGCAACTGTGGCAGAGAATAACTTGAAAAGGGTAATTGAAAGAATGACAGGCTTGACTGAGTTTAAACTCTGTTCTTTTGTCTAGATGAAGCCTCTTGTCTCAGATCCCTTGGTCATGCTGAGTCATGAGGGTGCGTGGAGTGCCGAGCACGATGTTCTCATCCGCTACTCTGCAGTGCCTGAATTCCCCAGCAGTGCTTGGGACTGGATTGGGCTCTTCCAGGTAATGTTATCTCATCGTGGCTCTTCAGCAGAGATGGTGAATGTGACTGCAGGAGGTCGTTGAGAGTTTTAGAGCACTGATTCTTGCTAGTGCAGAACTCTCTGAAATGGTTGTGTCCTTGATTGTCATTAGTTCCTGTGTGCTGACAGTTTAGCTCTACAGCTTGTGAGTTCTTCCACACCCTTTAAATTCTCTGCTGAGATAATCTGCTTGTTTATTTAAGTAAAATGTTTGCAGAAGCTGTGGAAAGGAGTTTATGCAACAAAAAAAAGAACAGAAATTAAGGTCAGTGGAAGGGTGAGAGAATAGAGCACTCACCCTCTTAGAAACAAAAGGTTTGCGCATGCCCCCAAAATGTATTGATCATAAAAGTGTTTTAATTATCTTAGTGAACAAATAAGTATTTCTCACAGCCTTGTTTCTCATGTAGTATGGCTTTTGTTTCTATCAGAAAGCTGATGGTTTGTATCTTTCTCTGCAGGTGACTTTCAGGCATGTGAATGATTACATTACTTATGCTTGGGTGGAAGATGATGAAATTTCTTCCAACAAAGACAGCAAACAAGTGAGTCAGTTGTGTTTCTTTCCAATGTAGTTTCCCATAGAGTAGCATTGGAGGTCTGTTCCATATCCCCTTCCCCTTAGGGGTTCTGTATCCTCTTCCCAGTTGGAAGCTAATTTGGAACAATATTATTGTTTAAAATCCCTCTTCCTAATTCTTCCTATTGAATGTTTTGGTCCCTCTTTAAAACTGCTGTCAGTTACAAAGCTTTCTAGTAGTGACTACCTAAAGTGATTTAAACCAAACAAATAAAACTTATTTTGATGCAAATGATAAATATCCATAGAAACTTATCTGAACAAATAGAAGTTGAAATTGGGAACCGTGGCTCCTTGGGACAGGACCAAACCAAGGTGGTGAATTGCTCTGTTGTTGCCACCAGGAGGCAGCTCCACTCCCTCTGCTGCCCTGTGGCTTTGTCCCTTCCCTTACAACCACTCTGGGTCTCTTCTCCCTTCTCGCTGAACCAAGCCAGCTTGCTGACATGGTGAAGGATATTCCTTCTCCTCCCTGATTTAATTTTCACATGGTTTCCTGAGTTATTTCTGTCCTCATCCGTTTGAGCTTACGTTTTAAAGCGTGCTTATAAATAGCAAATACTGATTTTGATGGTGTCCTAAATGGCTTTTTTGTAAACTTCTTTTGCTGTGGAAATTGCTCAGTGCCTGTTCTTATTCTTGCCAGGTTTACATGAGTGCTTCAGAAATACCTAGGATGGGAGGAGAATTTTTGCTTTGTTATTATAGCAATAACTTGCAGTCAATAGTTGGCATCAGTGAGCCTTTTCAGGTAATACATTTGGAAGCACTGATGAATGCTGATGGGATTTTTTTTTTTAATGTTTCTTTTGTCTTCATGTGCATCTGAACATAGCTGTGTTAATCCTTGGGAAGATGACAGCAGACAAAATTTTTAAAAGTGTATGTCCTGGCTAAAAAGAATTTTGTTACACTCTGAGTAACTGTTATGGAATCACATAGCAGTGAAATAAGACAGGTTTCTCTCTCTCACTGTTCACTTTTGGAACTTCAGGCTCTCTGTTAGGTCCCCAGTTTCTGTAAAGATGACAAATCAAGTGCTGCCAAATTGCTGGCAGATTCTAGGTGAGCTTTTTGTGCTCCATTTTGTGACTTGCACACAAGTGTTTCCTGAAAATTGTCACTTGAATTTGGGAAGGATGGGACAGCTGGACTCAAGTTATTTGATTAACAGGCTTTGTTTAATTTCTGCAAGGATGACTTAACCTTCCCAAACAAGATGAACTGACCAAGAATTGCTGCTTCTACAGAAGCACTGTTTCATCCAGAATAATTTTGTTTGTGCATAATTTTCCATGCTGTCATGGCTGTGCTAATGTGGTGGGGAATCATTGAAATAAGAATTCTGCATTGTTGATGATGAGGATGAAGGGTTTTTAGAAGACTGTGGAACTCTATTGCCTTAGGGGATACAATAATGACAGTTCCTGGGCTGGCTGGTATTTCATTCCTATTTTATACTATTATTTTTAATATATATATTTTTTTTCTCTGTATGGGTGAGAAACATGGCAGAATATTTGTGTTGTCTCTGAGCTCAGTATCTATCAGAGACTCTGCAGGATTGTTGCCTTTCTTTTTGCATGGCATTTGACATTTTGATATCACTATAATGGATTTTTGCTAGATTTTTTAATCTTCTTAATTTTTATCAAATATGGCAGCTTCCTTTATATAATGGTATAGATAATACAGAGCAACACAGAGCTTTTGAATTATTAATTTGTTATTTATCTTGTCTCTCTCCTAGATTCAGTCTAGCAGAACAGCAACAGAAGAGGATCTGCCAGAGGGAGAGAGCAGTTGGCTGCAGAAATCTGACAATACAGAATCAGGTGGTGATTCTGAGAAAAGAAAGGGCATTTAGTGGTCCTGGTTCAGCAGTCAGATGATTCTTTATGTCATAGTGATTGTAAGCTTTTGCTCTTAGAAGATGGAGTAAGACAGGTAGGATTGTTCACAAACTTTATAAGCTCCTAGAAGATAATTTATTGTGGAAATGGATATTTTTATTCTGGGGAGAGTAACTCTGTTGCACTGGATGAGAACTGTAAAAATAGCACTTAAGGAATGCTGTATGTTTTAAGGTGATAGACATTTCTAATGCCATGATTTAACCTAAGGCAGTTGCAATGTTTAACAGATTTTTAGGCTTGTTCCTTTTTTTTGTAGAGGATATTTTATTTTCAATGCAATATTTACTATGCTGTAACCACTTAATAATTGATTTCCAAATTTTGAGTTCAAATGAAGTTATTTAAAAATTATTTATTAGATACAGCTAGTTAGCTTGTTTTGAAATTTTATTTGACTTTCAAATGTAAGCTAATTACCTTTTGGGAAACACCAGTGACAACAGGTCACATGAAAACAAAATCTTTGGAGTGTCTAAAGTCTCCTTTGGTAGATCCTTTTCCTCATGCCTTACTGAGAACTCTTTGTAGGATTTTCCATTTCTTATTTTTCCAAATTGAAATACATTTATCAAAATGCACTATTCCTGATTTTGCTTAATTCTTCTTTTATAAAACAATGAAGCAATTTGCCTATTGCCTTTCTCCCCCTCATTAAAAAAAGTAAAATAAACCCATTTTTATACCAGTCCCTGGCTTGGAGTTAGCCAGGATCCCTCAGCTTCTGAAGGAAATTGCAGAGGTTGAGAAATGCTTTAGCATAGGTGAGCAGCCCATGGTTGATGAAGCATTTGGCATAATCTTTGAAAATTGTAAATCTCTTCAGTGTATAGCAATCAGTCTGCAAAGTTTCTCTTTTTCTAGAGGTGCTCAGAATTTACTGTCTCCTGTGCACTTGAGGGTGGAGATGGAGTAAGACATTTCATGTACCTTTAGGAACCTGAAAGGTAGTTAGCTTCAAGAAAGGGTCTTGTTTCTTGATGAGGAAATAGAGATCTTTGGAGAGGATGGGAAGAGGCACCAACATTCCACAGAATCTCAGACTGCTGTGCTGGAACAGAGCACTTGTGAGTCTCCCATGTTCTGTATCCACAGCTCCCTCCCATGTGTGGTGAGTAGAGTCAGTTACTCCTCACTGGCGTGGTGGTGAGGGATGGAAAAGAGCAAATTTGGCTCAAGTGGAAGAGCAAAGTGTGTTGGGATGTTGGTGCTGCAATACTGCTTCAGAACTGAGTGGATTCCTTTTTGCTCTTTTTCTCAAAGCCTTATTTTTTTCAGGGTTGTTTTGAGATAGAAAGTTAACAGCTTGATAGGATATTGGTTTTGCTTCTAGCATTCACTGTATAAAATCTTTTGAGGTCCAGGTGTCTTTGTGTCCTGTTGAAGCTCTGACGTAGGTTTTTTGGTTAGGTAGTTGCAGTGGGGTTTAGGAACACTTGGCCTCTGTAGGTTTTAGTTGTATCTCAGCTTGATGCTTGGTGTTGGGAACTGTTCCCAGTTGTGAGTAGTGAGGGCAGGTTCAGAGGGTACTGTGTTCATTGCATGGATTAACACTGCCTTGAGGTTTACAGTTTGTTTGTACATTCCTGTTACACTTTGGAACAATATTAGAAATCTCCCATTTATGCTGGTCTCCCAAGAATTTGTGTTGCACTGAATCTTTCAGATAGGTGACTTCTCCTGGCAATTAGGGCATTAGACAAATCCCTGTTTTGAATTGCAGTGACTTTTGCAGTTCCTGAGTTGTGCTCTGTTTGTGGTTTCACTCGTGTAACTCTGACCATTCTCCACGCAAGGAGATTCTGTGGAGAGCCCAAACAACAGAGGGCTTTGAATTCCAGACCACAGCTGGCGATTTACTGTGGACCAAGATCCAGTTTCTTCTAAGCAGGGTGCATCTGCTGGGCAGGAGCAGCTCCGAGGGAGCCATGCAGCCTCTTTGCAGGGACAAAACACTCGAGATCCTTTGTGTTTGTGGGAGCTGAGAACCCTCTGTCACTGGACACAGAAGCTGCATTTTGTAAACTGATCCTTTGAACCACGGGACTTCCCGGAAAATGCCCACAGCAGCTGGGATTGGAACTGCTTGTGTGTAAGGAGGATGCTGCACAGAACTCTGCACTTCTTTCTTCAGTATTATGCACACAGAGGCACTTTTGTTTACTACTGTTACCTATGGTAGCTTTTCAAACTATTCCATGACCTGTAATGATGCAATTTCTGATGAAATTTATCTTTTCTTAAAACACCTTTAATTGGATGTTATAATCACTGGAAATGTTTTTATACTCGTGTGTTTTCTTTTCATGTACCTCTAAAATAAATCCTGGCAGTGAAGTGGTGTGCATGGCCTCTGTTCATTTGAGAAGGAACAGACTGGTTTGGGTGGGGAGGATTAATTTGTAACCTTTCTCCAAGGAACTTGTTTTGCTCATGTTTAATGCACAAAGTATTTTAGAAGGAAATCTGTAAGAATATGTAGTAGGGCTTTGGGCTGCAAAAGCAGAGCAAGGACAAATGCTTTTTTTCCTTTGGACAAAGCAGATTCATCTTATTTTTTTCCCCTATTTCAATGAGTCCAGCATTAAATGCTAATCTTGTGGTTTTGCATTTTCTGTCCCTCTTCCCCACTGAGGAGGTTTTGACATTTTCCTTGTAAAAACACCCAGACCACTTAAAATTCTTTCTTAATTTTTGAGAACAGGTTCTTCTAATTTCACTTTTTCACAGTGAATTTTTCACAGTGTGATTTGAAGTGTCTTTTTTGTCTTAATGAAAGATCTGCCACGTTATGCTTCGTATTTTAAATTTCATTATTTTTTAATATAAATTTGGACTTGATTTGCTTTTAAGAGTAACTTTTCATAACTCCCTGCTGTTGGAGAATTGATTTTCAAATGGGAATTAAGTCTCCTAAGGAAAGTTGTCCAGTCTAGCCTCGTTTAACTTCCACAATATTTCTGATTGCTGGCTAACCTCAGGATGTGCAGTGTATCATTGCACACAGATAGTACAGCTCTGTGTAAACAGGAAATATTTCTAAGATGTCTTGCGTGTTTGTGAGACCCTAAAAATACGTTCTGATAAAGACCATTGTTTCTACTACCACTGCTTCCTTCTCTGCTCTTGGACACTGAGTGACACTCAGATGAACTTGTCTTAATTAATATACTGCAGTGGAAAGGCCAGTTGAACAAAGCTGGAATTAGGTTTTCCTTGAGAGAGGAAATGATACCTTTTTTGAGAACTCTGTGATGCTAACAGGAAACTTCCTGTGGCCCTTTCTGCCCCTGGAGGTAGGGCTTGCTGTTTGAAAGTGACTGACATGAAACAATTTCTGTTTAATACACAGTTAGTCTGGAAAATGATCTGCTCAGGAACTGCCCTGAACTTGTCTGAATGCTCCACCTTGAGGAACATGATCCATCCTGTTTGTACATCCCACCTCCCTGTCTTACAGTGGAACTGTCACCTGCCACTTACAGCATCTCTGCAGTTAAAAAGAACATTGTGCATCCCAGAAAGCAGCAAGAGAGAAATCTGTGTGGGAACCCAGGTTGGGAGAATCACTGGAGCAAAAGAGTGAAGTGTGAGATGTGGGAATGCAAACTGGCGAGAGGAAACGCAGAGGTGCGGGAAGAATTCAGAAAATATGAATATAGGCACCACAAAAGGACAGAAAGTAGAACAGCAAACGTTCTAACCTGCTAACCATGCTTTGAAACTGGCAGTTCTCAAGTACAGACATCAGCTCTGCTAGGGAGTGTTTCAGCATCATTTGTCAGATACCAATTTCACTGAACTGTGTGGTGTTACTGCTCAGGCTCATCAGAGACCACACCATGCTCCTCTGTGCCATTTTTTACTTTGTTCTTTAATTTTTTTTTTCTTCAGCTTCTCCCTACTGTTGTTACCTTTTTTTTTTTTTTTCTTCTTACCACTTGTAGCCCACTTTCAGAAGTTTTTTTGCACGTAATTCTGGTATCTGCATCACAGGAGCCATTCCAATTACCCAGCTCTGGTGTTCTGACTTTTGTGATTTCTCTCCATAGAAAGGGGACATAAACCAGGCTGGGTATTGCTCCATGTACTGGGAATAGGGTGGGTTTGTTTGGGGAAGTGACAGTGTTGGGTTTTTAAATGTGATAAAATCGATTTTTTTTAGTAGAACTCTGTTGTGGGAAGTAAGTGCTCAAGGAAACAATTGTTGGACTGGAACAATCTTGTATATAACAGCTAAGGAAGCATAAGAATAATTCCAGATATGAAACAGAACAGTGACAGGCCCTTTCTTTGCAGTTGCTGAACAGAATTGTGTTACCTGTATCTGCTCTGGAGTGGCCAGTGCTTGTTAGTCTTATTAATTAATCTTGTTAATGCTTTCTTGGCAAGCATTGTCAACTGGAATTGGTTTGTAGTGGAGTTGAAAATTCAAATTTTGGCTCTTCCAAGGATATAGAAAGAATTATCTCCTCAGCAAATCTTAAAATACCTCAAATTTAGACTGATTTTTCCCCCCCAGTCACAGGCAGGATATCTGATACCTCTTTTGGAGGGTGATAGGTCTGGCCACTCCATTAATGGATGGCCTGATCATTGTAAAGCTCTGTAATTGCACTTAGACCTGTGTTCACCAGATTATTTTTCTCCTATTTGTAGGAATTTGTGTGCAGCAACGTGCCAATTAATTTCCTTTGCCATGATTAGTTAGCTACTCAAGGACTCAATTAATAATGATTCGTTCTGCAGCAGTTTGCAGGACTTCCTGTAGTTACCATGGGAGCAATCAGGGTTTTCTATTGCTTGCTCTTGGAGGCAAAGATGAAGAATTCTTTCTGCATAAAATCTCTTGGTAGATTTTTGAAGTCCACCATGGGATTGTTTCGTGCCAACACCTCTGAAGCAGCATCCGCAGCGACCTGACTTTTCTGAGCCCTTTGGGACAGAAATGGAACATCAACAGAGTTGGAGGCCATAAACACAAACATAAATTTAGGCTTCTTGGAACTGTGGTGGCACATTGCAACGAGTGGAAACCAGTCTTGAACCTAATTGTTTCAGCTTGCACCTAACACTCGCTATAAATACAGAGGTTCATCTTCTCCTCTCACAACAGGGCTCCCAACCAAAGGCTGCGCTTAGTCAAGGTCGTGTGCTGCTGCTGCACACTGAAATCAGAACTGTCCATAAAGAAGAGAGGGATTTACTGACTTCCCTTGGAAAAATGGAACTGCAGATTGAAAGTGTTCCTACAGGAGGAATCATCTGCGTGGTCGGCCGCAAGGCAGGGCGCAGGACTGGCTTTTATTTTCTGTCCCACCCTGGTACTGTTGGTTACAGAATAACCAACTTGGATCTCAACTGAGCAACTCCAGGGCAAGAATGGGAGGGTTTGCAAGGCTGGTTGGTCACTGGAGTGACTGTAGCTGGGTTGTGAACAGTTTTTTCTCTCTGGGATGGAATTAGTAGCAATGCAGTGAGTGGGAGTTTAGAAAACCATTAAAATGTGTTTCCTGTAGAAATATTGCAGTGTAGTAAAGTTGGTGTTTGGCCTGGCTGTATGAGTTCTGTCAGAATTCTGGGAGCACTTTCAGGCTGCAAAGGAAGGGAAAGAGCTTTGCAACAGTTTTGTTCCTCTTCTGTGTTGATTGTTCTGTCACAGGGTTCACGCCTTGAATGTTACAGGAAGGTTCACGTATGGAAAATTCAGTGGTACAGGGACATATTAACAGACTCTGGTGACTATCTCAAGGAACTGATTTTTCTGTTAACTTGGGACTTTATTGACTTGTGTTCAGGGTTTGTATGTAAGCAAATGGAAATCCATCAGCTGATTGTTTCTCGCTTGGCACGAACAGTTGAGAAAGATGGTACTTCTCTAAGAATAATTTCAGTTTTCTTGGAATGAATCCTGTTTCTGTGTGTTTTGCTTCAGAATATTTTCTATCTGCATTTGTATAATGTTTAATTAAAGGAGTCTATAAAGGAAAGGAACTGTGTAAAGTTTAAAATGTTTAGAAGTACCTAAATGCAGCTGTGAATTTATCTGTCATAGCTATTTAAAGCCTGTTTAACAGATCTTCAGCTCTGGTAGAGCCATCTTGAACTGAAGTGCACATATGTGCATGTTGCTGCTGTTTCCTAGCATTGTCTTTCCAGTGACTAATCTGAAACTCCATCTGAAAATTAGCTGAGACATTTACTGTGTGGTTACACAATTGTCAGGTAGAGTCATTTTACTTCAGAAAAAACTGAGAGCTCCCTCTGCCTTGTTGGGAGAGGAGACAATGGCAATTCTGGTGTTTTTTGGTTTTCAGTAAACACTCCAGGAATGCTACTGACCTATTTGTAGTGACAGTAGGGGACACTGGCAGGACTGGATTGTTGTTCCCAGAGGAAAGTGTTCCTTTAAACCTTAGCATGTGCCAGGGTCCTGGGGAAGACATCAAAGAGAGAAAAGGTATCAGTTCAACTTTCTAAAAAGTTTTGAACTCGTATTAACATTCCATGAAATGGTAACTTGCTACTTTGGAAACAGTGCTTGTCAAGCACTGTTGGTGCTGCATGAAGGGCCAGAAAGAGGTGGTTTTTGATGTCCTGTGCTTTAAGAGAAACTTTAAGATACTTTAAATTTCTGCAGGAGTGGCAAGAGCAGAGCTTTACTGTTTCAGCTCAGTGTGGTTTAGGCTGTTGGAATTCAATGTGCAGAATTTCCTGTGGATCCTGACGAGACTGCCTCGGGTGTTTCACACCTGTGTGGGATGAACCAACCTGCTGCTCACAGTGGATGGTCGCCTGAGCTCGGTGGAATCACTCCACAGCGAACTTCACCCTGCGTCCTTCCCAGGAGAATGCACTTCTGATGACTCCCACAGCCAGGCGTCAGCCAGGAGGGGCCGGTAGAATTACCATCAGCGTTCGAGGTTTATCTTGTCCGTCTGGAGCAGACAGGTGCGTCTGCCCTTCGAGGCAGCAGCGAGAGCTCGGTGCAGAAGCTGCCTAGCAGGATGCTGCCGCCGCGGACAGTGTAACCAGCGCGGCCCGGGCGAGGCGGGGTCCCGGTGCCGGTGGCGGCGGGGCCGGTGCAGGTGAGGGCGGAGGCAGCGGCCCGCAGCCCGCATGCCCGGCGCTCGGACATGCTCACTAGCGGCGCGGCGCGGGCTCCGCNCCCGGGCGGCCGCGGCTCGGCCGTTCTCCCGCAGCCGCCGACCTTCCCGGAAACTCTCCACATTCTCCACGGAAGAAACAAATGAGCGGGCTAGAGCAGCCGGCATCCTGGCGGCGGCACGGCGTGGCTCCGGCTGCCCGGAGCAGTTGCTCCCTCCCTGGCTCCCGGCCGGTCCGTGGCTGCGCTCCGGTAACGCTTCCCTGCGCGCATCCCGCACGCCCTGCCCGGCACGGGGCGAGCGCTGCTCGCGGGGAGCCCGAGCGGAGCCGCGGCGGGGCCGGGCAGGGGGTGGCGGGGGGGGGGGGGGCCCCCGCCCCCGCAGGGCCCGGGGCCCCGNGGCCGTGACACGGCCGGGGCTCCAGGCGGCTTGGCTTGCCCTTGTCAAGACAGGCTTCCTTGTACATCCCGAACTCGCGTTACAGCTCCGAGCGCTCTTGGGTGTGATCCGCCCTGCTGTGCGCAGCGCTGACGTTCACATTGGAAGAATTCTTCCTTTTTTGCCACTGCTTGCACAGGTGCCTCAAAGCACTTCATGGAGAAAGCTCGGTGTGTTTAGCCCTCTGTCACAGGTGGAGATGGTCAAACTCTGTAACTTTCCCAGTTCAGACCACAGGTCTGCATCTCCACTGAGGCTCAGGGGTCCCCATCTCTTGTGCTGCTTTCTATGCCAGTTTTTCCCACTTCTAATATACCTGGAGTTAATTGCTTTAAGTGACAGTGACTCATGGAAGGAATCCGACTCCGCCTGAATGAGCAGCTCATTCTAGTAACTTGAATTTTCCAAGTAAGCTGGCTCGAGCTGCATTCTTGTCATTGGGAGGGTTACAGAGGAAGAGTGGTTCTGAGATACAATACCGAGATTATTCTGGTGTTTAATCTCTCTCTGACAGTTGCTTGGGGCAGAAGGCTCCTCCGGAACTACTTGTCGATGGCAGCTGCTTAGTTTTAAAAAGTGACAAATGAGAAAATTTTCTTGGTTGGTGGGACAAGCCACAAAAACAGAACCACATCTTAGAGTACTTGGGAAGAAAGGCATTTTTCTTTCATCCCCTTTTGGAGCAATAGACAATTACCAGTTGTCAGCACCTTTTCAAAACTTTTAGAAACTGCCTAAGGCTTATGGAACTGATGAGTTCTTAATTTTCACAGTAGGCCCTGATACGGCAACCGCTGTCGTAACACCTCAGGGGTTTCAGTTTTGATAGTGGATATAATCCTGTGCTTTAGGGAGGGGCTGTGTAAATATGAGTCTTGTGTTCTGCCTGGCAGGGACCAGTGGAGTGCAACACTGTACACATGCTGTCCTAATTTATCATGATATAAAGGAGAGATTTCTTTTTAAAGAGCAAAAAAAGGTGTGAATCATAACACACTAAGGAGTGGGAGATCCCCTGTGAGTCAGGATCCACAGTGTGTAATTTCTGTTCTCTTCTGCATAATTAATTGCAAAGAAACTTGTGATTTACAGTACATCTTCAGGATTTATGATAACTCTAAGAGAACATATATAGATCCTAAGAAAATGAGTCAAGCCATTTTAATTTTTTTTGTTTTGATCTAAGCCCACTGAAGGAAGGCCAGTAAAAAACTGGGGGCTAATAATGCTTTATAACATGAAATAGAGTGTTTTCTTCTATGAATAAGCTCAAACTCTATGGATGCCTTTATGCAAAGCTAAGATAGTCTTAATCTTGTTCAGATATTTGGGATTTTTCTGTTGTTTGTGGTGTCATGTTGCTTATTACTGCATTGGGAACCACATGCTTTCTAGGAACTGGACAAATTCCTCTCCCCCTGTCCAAAGGAACAGTCTGCTCCAGATGCAGGAAAAACAAACTGCAGCAGCTGCCACAGTCCCAGGGCAGGCTGAGCTCCCACTGCCCCTTCCCTTGCCTCTTACCTGGCAGGTGTGAATGGTTCCAGCATGTAAAACATTGAGGATCACTGGGCTGCAGCACTTTGCCTCCCAGTTCAAAGGACTAATGGGTGAGCACTGTTCACAGATAACCAGCAGTGCCTTCTGTAGGACAAACGTGTATTTGGGAAAAGCTGATGTGTTACAGGTGCTGCAGAAAAGGAGGGGGAGGCAACTCGAAGTACAGCGGATTTTCCTGGGGCTGGTCTGTCCCACAGCCCTTTGTAAGTGATGTGAGTGTAACTCAATCACTTGTCCTTTCACACAGGCTACAGAACTGTTTATAAAGGCTGATTTGTGTGTTTCTAAAGTGTTACCGTGGGGAAAACCACCTGTATTGTGCCGTGGGTTACCTCCGTCAGTGGCAGCCAAACGTGGTTAACTCCTGAGAGCTGATCCAAATCAGAACTGAGCAGGCCAGACAAGCAGGTGATTTGTGGGGAGCAGTTTCCCAGCCCAGCTCTCTGTGTGAGCACAGGGACACCCGCACAGAGGCACCAAAGGCCAGGATCAGGTGGGCACTTTGTGCTGGCATAAAGTCAGTGCAATTATGGCATGTGGGTGTCTCCTGTCAGGGCTTTTCCTGTGATAAACGCTGCTTTAGTGCTGTGTAACCAGCTCCTGAGTGATGTGGTTGGCTTTGCCTAGGATTGCTATCCCTGGCTTCTACAGAAACCATACATCCAACCTGCTGTCACCTCCAGTGGGTGAGGTTTGCATGCCTTGTCTTCCTCTGAGATTGTAACACGGTTCTTTTACTGCCCGGAATTCTTCCCTTGTGCTGTGCCTCTCTGTGCCTGGATTCAGGGATCTCTCTGCTGGAAAATATCTTGCTCTGTACTTTGTGCCCTCCTCTGCATATTTCTTGTTGATGTATTAGTGGGGTGGGTGGCCACCTCTTCCCAGAAAGAATTAATAAAGATGTAAGCAGGCAGCACAAGTAAATGTGAAAGGCTAACAAAGCTTGTTATGGCAGAAGGTTTGGAGTGGACAAATCTCAAGTAATTTGTTGCAACTGAGTCATGTTCTGTGGGGGTGGAAGTGTTCCTTACAGCCCTGCCCTGCCTTATTTAAATATTTAAACATTTAAATACAGCAAGGAGCAGCAGGGCCAGTACCTTTTCTGCTGCCGTATATCTCCAGTGTAGTCTGTCCTATATTAAATTCCTGTACTGGAAGGCAGTAAAGGTTAGTATTTAGAACTCTTGTGGCATTCATGCATGCATGGATAGCTCTCCCTGGCAGCTTTTTTCTTTAGGAAAGCACTTGGTCGGGTGCCAATGTCCAGCTTCCCTGGGACACTCTCAGCCCTTTAACCGGTGTGGTGACCTTGGGCCAGCCTGGCCATCGCCCTTCCTGTGATTCAGTTCAGCAGCTGATAATAAATGGACGTAGAACTTGACATTTTGGCAGTACCTTTGGAGTGCTGCAGTGTTTGCCATCTGGGCAGTGAGGTCCCAGGGCTGGGAGGTACAGCAGGCTGCAGTCACTGAAAGCTTTGTCACTGAATGGGCAGCGTCATTGGTGGTGGTGAAGAATGTCGTGTCAAAATGTGTTGTGATGTTTGCCAGGAAATGGAGAGTCCATGAATGACTAAAAAGTCCCCCGTGACACAGCTCTGATGGCACTGAGCCTGCAGGCTGGGCTCTGCAAGCCAGAGCTGTGCCTTCAAATTTATTTTGGTAATTTCTTTTGAAGGCACTTTTCTAGTGAAATTTCACCACAGAGTTTGCTATGAAGATGATGAAAGGTCTGGAGGGGAAGTCCTATAAAGAGCAGCTGAGGTCACTTGATTTGTTCAGCCTGGAGAAGAGGAGGGCTGCAGCTTCCTCATGAGGGACAGCACCAACCTCTGCTCCGTGACCAGGACAGGAGGAGGGAACAGCAGGAGCTGTGCCAGGGAGGTTTAGGTTGGATATTAGAAAAAGGTTCTTTCCCCAGAGGGTGCTGGGCACTGCCCAGGCTCCCCAGGGAATGGGCAGGGCCCCAAGGCTGCCAGAGCTCCAGGAGCATTTGGGCACTGCTGCCAGGGATGCCCAGGATGGGATTGCTGGGGTGTCTGCAGGGCCAGGGGTTGGAATGGATGATCCTTGTGAGTCCCTTCCAGCTCAGGATATTCTGTGTTTTGACTCCGTATTTCCTTTTAGTGTTCTGGTGTCTGACCAGAGATTTCACCCTTGCAGAGAGTAACACAGAGATGTGCTCCTAATCTGAGACAGAGCACGCTGGAAGCTGGAAAACAGCCTTTGGAGTGGGTTTAAGGCTGCAGGGAAACCTTTGTGCCTTAGCAGCTGAGTTTCATTAGGCAGAGTGGTCCCAGTGCCTTCTGCCAGCTGACAATCACCAGGTGTATTTGGCCATTTTGCTAATGAAGAGGAGGATTATGGAAGGAGCTGTAATTCAACTAGGGAGCAGTGTTTGTCAGAGGATTTTATTGAGCCTGCAATTGCATTTTTCTTCATTACCATATCCTCAATATTTTATGGTTGTCTTTATGTCTGTTTTCATTGCCACCTGCTGCCTGCTCTGGATGGGATATTCCTGTCCAGGAAAGAATCATCTTTACTTCAGCATTATAATGACAAACTGAGAACAGAAAAAAAGGGTAAACTCAGCTTTCACTCTGCACATATTGTTCATGGCTGAAGGGTCCAGTTAAGTCAATGTCCAATTATATAATGAAGAGATAGCGATCTGTTTAGCTTTTTAGAAAATTAAATTCCACTGAAACAATATAACTGGGACTATAGAAGTAGGAGGAAAACTATTTTCCGTTCTGAAGCAGGCCTTTGTGTAGAGTTGGGTTTTTTAAACTCACTAACAGTAACTAATAACTTGTACATTATACGGCCCACACTGAGTCATTGTTTACTCAGGGAAATGACTTTCAACAGCCAGACTTGTTTGTGAGGTTTAATAACTAAAATATGCAGTTCTGTGCTTTACAAGGCTGCACACTATAATCAGCATTTTGGAAAAAACAAAACCTGGTGCATATTTGCAACACCACACAGCGCTGCATTACAAATGGTGCTGCTGCAGCTCAGGTTTTGATCTGCAGTAAAAGCTGGTGTGGTTTGGAGAGAGGGAAGATTATTGCACAAATTAGTGTTGGGCTTTTCTGGAGTTTTATTGAACCTTCCAAATTAGAGAGCAGGAAGCCTTGTTCTGTGTGCACACATCTTGTTGTTTTAAATAACAGGTTGTCCTCCACTCTTAGGACTTCTGGAGTCTGTTTGAAATTGCCTCTTGTGCTTCTTGGGAGGGAAAGCCACACCTCTGCAGCAGGAAGCCAGGAATTCTCTCTCTGACAGAACTGAACTCAGACAGCAAAACAGATGTTTCTTTTGCCTCATTTGAGTGAGCACTGGAGTTCAGTTGTGAGCTTTTCTGCCTTTTCCTGACTCATTCTCTGCTGTTCTGTGTTAGCATGGGGTTTTCTCCCAGATGTTACAGGAAACTTCCCACCCACTACACCTGTAAAGGTTTTAACAACAGCCAGGGTTTGTGTCCCTGGTTGCTTTTGGGGTGCTGAACAAACAATGCCAAGTGCAACAACCAGCACAGCACCCAAAGTCAAGTAAACCAGGTGCTTCATTTTAAAGAGTGTCTTCAAAAAGTTTATTTTTGATTTTTCCCAAAATCACAAGCTTTTTTTGGACAGGATTTTTGTTGGAAAATAGAAAGGAAAACTTTGTCTCGTGTGAAAATGAAGGCGAATACAAAATAAGTGACTTGCAAAATCCTCATTTTATTTGTGCATGGATTTGTTTGCTCTTATAAGTGGGGGAAGGGACAAAAAGCAAGTTCTGCAGAGAAGGACAGAGTGTGTTTTTGTGTGTGCCCAACCACAGCAGTGTGGGAATGCAGATGATATTTAATTTTGCTGCTCTTCTGTCCAGACCTGGGAACAGCAGTTTATGAGCCATCAGCAAAGCTTAGAGCATCCCAATTTTTACCATCCTAGAAATTCTCATGTTTTACTTTTAGGCTTCCATTAACACAACTGTACATTGTTGTGATAATCCTAGCAGGACTGGAATTACTGAAGGAGCCACCAGGTTTCCTTGGCAATAAACCAAAGTTGTTGTGACTGCCAGATGTCAGGATGGACATGGGTTATTTCTGGTCAGCTGGGGTGTAGAAGAAGTATGGATGCACATATCAAGGTGAAACATGGTTGTTTGGAAAGGGAATTTACAAATTCATTACCTTCAGGGGGTTTGAATATTCTGTGCTGGCTGAAGGGGTCAGAGCAGGAGAGAAAAGCAGAGGCTGAAAACCTGTGGGAAGCCAAAAGGAAAAGTGGAGGCTGAAAAAGGGTTGGGAGACCAATAAGAAAAGCAGGAACTGAAAAGGAGTGGGAGGCCAAAATGGTGTGGGAGGTCAGCAAGGAAAGTAGAGGCCAAAAAGTGGAGGCTGGAAGAGTTTGATGGAGATAAAGATGCGTGGGGGGCAGAAAAGGTTGTGAGGCCAAAATAAGCCCATATCAGAGATCTGATCGATCTCATTTTGCTTTGTTTGGCCTCCCCATCCTCCTGAAGAAGTGGACCCACAGACTTTTCAGCTGAAGAAAATTAAAGCTCAGCTTTTATGGAATAACTTGGGGACAAATGCCCATTGTCTTGGCTCTTGTATCTTCAGGTGGTGCTTAGTTTCAGCACTTAAAAATTCGGTTTCCAGCAGAAAGCATCTCTGTAAATCGTCTGAATCTTGATTGTAAAAGTAGTGTAGGTGAGCTGTAGTGCTGCCTGTCAGTTCAATACCTTAAAATATTGCCCTTAAAAGTTACCAAGGAGGTGTCCCCTCAACCCACAGAAGAAACAGCACTGTCATGACTGCTTTTGCAGGGATTTGAGACAGCTAGGAGGAATTTGGGATAATTTATGCACATTTCCAAACCAGGTGTGTTAAAGTCCCTTAAAACTTTTAAGGAAAACAACATAAGGAAGAAAAACAGTGTCTTTTCTCTATGCCTGGTATAATTGAAGAACACATGGGCTGATGGTTATGAGCCATTTACATATTAGGGTAAAGCTTTCAGATGTTATTTGACTCAAGTATAAACTAATCTGATTTGAGGTATTTGTGTCTTGATACAAGGAAGAAGCACAAAGGAAAGAGCGAAAAAAAAAAGAGGAAATGTTGCAAGAGATGTGGTGTTCTCTATGCAAAAAAGAAAACAACTTGCACTGTGCAGGAGGCTGTTTGATCTCAGACTGAAAGCTGACTGGTTGCCAAGGGCCTGCTCTGAAGTTTCTGGACCTAAGTGGGGACAGGGGAGTTCCAACCCTGACCTGAACGTGTTTAACTGGCAGCTGCTGGTATCCAGACCCCTTGCACTGGGAGGAAAATTCCACCAAGTGGCTCCGTGTAGGATGAGAATGTGAACTATGTCCAGGCTCACGGCCATGGAACTCAAAAGCTGCGCTCCTGCAACTGTTTATTTTTTTCTGGAGGCTTCAGTTTAGTTGGCTGTTTGTCACTGAGTGCAGTTCTGCTGGAATGCTGCTTGCCTGCCATCAGAATAGGGAGCACCTGTGAAAGGATTGTGGTGTCACCCGAGAGGAAGAAAATCAGTGTTGCTGCAGGGTGAGTGTACACGTTCTGGAAGGAAATCTTTGTACAAGCAAGCTATTGCCTTGCAAGGGAAAAAATAGCTTGTGACAAAACTTTTTATTTTGGGAAGGTAAATGCTGGTGTAAAGGTCTAAAAGTAGCTGTCAGCTTGGTACCTGGCTGCCTGTTTTGAGCAGTGAATTTCTCTGTGCTGAACTCTTCAAAGTGCTTTTCAGGCCACACTTCCACTGGTTTCAGCTTATCTTAATTGCAAACCACTTATCTGAACTGATGAGTAGTTAACACAAATGTGACACAGTGCTCGTTAGAGTAGAAAATCAATCAGCATTTAGTGTGGGCTGGATTGACATTTGTGGATTGATAGGGGATGGGAAGGTTCATTTGGGTCGATAAATGCCTCCGTGATGAGTGTGTGAAGCGAGCTGCTCCTCTCCTGTGTGCTGGCAGCCAAAATCCAGCAGCATCAGCCCTCGTTCCTGAGTGTCAGTTTTTGCAGTCTTGTGGAGTAGCAGAGCAGCGCTGGGGCACGGATCCCCACGTGTGTCGGGTTAGGTGATTCATGGAGCTGCTCCTGGAGCACTGCAGCTGCCAGGCTGCAGCCCCTGGTGGCATTCCTGGGCTTGTCCCCAGGGCTGCTGGGGGTGATGCTGACTGTGCATCCCTTCTCCAGGATTTCAGTGCTCAAGGCACGACTGTGTGCAGAGGGGAGGGGATGAACCAGCAGCCAGAGAGTCTTGGAGCTTCATCCACGTCACTTCCATGAAATGCCCTTTCTTTATGTATTCCCCCAGTACCCAAGATAAGCTTATACTGATACCAGCTCTATTTGAAATCATAGAATGATCTGGGTTGGAAGGGACCTTAAAGATCATCTTGTTCCACCGTTCACTAAACCAGCTTAAATTGCTTCCCCTGTAGTTCTCCACTCCCTGCCTTGTACTTGCATCCATTGCACACTTTGGTGAATCAGCTGAAACAAAGTTGGGAGAGCAGTGATGAAGAAAACATTTTCTATTTGTTTAGTTCCCTGAACTGTCTGGTCACAGAGCTGAATGGATCTTAGTCCCAGTCCAGAGGGGGAGAGGGCCAGGACAGGCACAGCTGGGACAGAGGATATGTCACAGTAACATCAGCTGTCCAGGCCAGCTGACAGCAGCCTGGGACTGCCCTGTGGCACCTCAGAGGACACTTTCCGTGCCCTTTTCACCTTGGACAAGTGTCTGTAATGTAATGATGTGGGAACGATGGCTTGTGTGGCTGTTCTATTCTTACACTGCCGTGTTTTGATCCTTGAAGTCGGTGCTAGTGAGAAGTTTGTTTGCTGGAAGATTCTGCAGTCACACTGGGGGACTTTTGTGCTCTGATGTGTGGGCTGATTGGCACTAAAACCTCCCAGCATGTGGATGTGGAGCCAGGCCAGCTGTTTGGAACATAAATGGTAATTAGTTGTTTTCTAAATGTTGGCTTTATCAAGGTTTACAAACAGAACAGACGATCTCCACTCCACTGCTCCTAATGAGCATTCCCAAGCTCTAACACTCCCAGCTCCTGAGCAGTGCAGGAACACCTGCCCGTGGAGTCCTGCACTGCTGGTGCCCTTTAATGTAGTATCAGATCAGGTAGAGAGAGGCACTGATAAATCCTGCCAGGGTTGCACACGCTCGGACACAGAGCCAGGAGAAGCTGGTGTCTGTTCTGCCTCTTGCCAAAGCATCCTTAGAGTGGCTCGGATCCAAAGCAGGGAGCAGAGGGCTCCAGTTGAGCACTGGTATCTGGAATATTTTTGCTCTCTGTCTGCCCCTTCCCAGAGTGTTTTTTTTCCAAGGAAGGAGGCTGGGAGAGCCAGTGCACTGAGGGTCTGGAGGGAGGACACCTTACCCGGGTGAGGGTGCAGGGATTCCCACTCTTGCCCTGCTTTACACCAGATGTAAAGATCCAAAGGACCTTTGAGCCCTGTAGGACTCTAACAAGCCATTTGTGGGGTGTAGTAGGACAGGGTTACTGTGTTGTGGTATCTGAGCATGACGTGAGTGACACAGAAAGGGTGAGGGAGAGGGAATTAATTCTGCTGCCAAAACCTTCCGTGCGAGAGGTCGGATCTGGCCCTGTGCCCACTCCGGGCATACGTGCAGGTTCCTGCAATTTGTTGCTGTCACCACCAGCAGTGGCACACAAGGAAGCAACATTTCAGAATGCCATCCTGCAACGGAGACCTCAAGGGGCTATTTCTAGATGGAATTGAAGCTGCCTGTGATGTGGTGGACTGCAGCCTCATTGTGAGGGTAGAAAACAACCGAAAGTGGTTTGCACTGGAATTCTTTATGCTGTAGTGGGCAGCTGGATTAAAATGTTTAGGAGCTTTGCTCCTTTTTGATGCCACACCAGCACTGTAGGTGAAGAGGTTTCACAGCCAGCTGTCACCCAGCAGGTGAGCTGGAGTGGGTTAGCACTTGGAAAAGTGAATTTTGGAGGAGTGGGGTTTAGCCTTGCAGCTACCTGCGTGCTGCAGCTTCTCCTGGGACCCATCAGCTGTTGCGGAATTTGTCAGCTCCCCAGACAAGTGTGTGCTGCTTCTCACACACACCAGGAATCCCGAGAATTCGAAGGACTCTCAACATCCAGTGCTGTACAGCCCTTCCCTCCTGCTCTAGGGGCTAGGGGAAGCAGGGAAGGAGGTCAGGCTTGAAATCCAAAGTCGGAGGAGAGGAATTTGTGGATGTGTAGCAGATAACGCCCATCACTCACTGTGCTTTGCCACTCCCACTCCCCCTTCCCTTGTGGAAAGTCTGATTAAAGGCAGCCGCTCCGCCCTGGCTGTCTGAGCCATACATCCATGCACAAATGCCAGATTCTCTTCATTCCAGGCTGCTGACTTCAAGAAGGACTTGCTCTGACAAGCTGGAAATGAGGGCTGGCAGCTTCGTCTGCAGCTCAAAGGCTTTATCTCTCTTAGACACTCTTCCTAACATTTCCCACAAACACTGCTCTGCTGGAAGGAGCTGTTACACACACAGCATCCATCAGGCACTTATGAATAAAGCCTTACCTCGTGTAACTCTCCTCAGAACAGGCAGGGAGCACTTCACAAAGCACTTGGCACCGGGCCCACAGCAGAGCTTGCTCTCCTTGTGCTTCAGCCTCATTATCTGGGGAGCAGTGGGAAGGAAGAGTCAGCCTTTGATTCTCTTGTCCCCCTACCCAAGCACTGGTGTTCTTTCCCCCACAAAAATCCTACAGTCCAGCCTTCATCTCCCACTTGGGCTATTTCCATCAGCTGAAAGCTGGCAGCTTTCCCTCATCTCCAGCTTCCACAGCATATTCTGATGGTTCTTCACCTCAGCCTCTCTTCCCTCTTGGAACTCCCACCTTCACTCGTGCCCCACTTCTCCATGACAAAGTTCTGTGACTTCCAGGACTGTCCTGGCTCCGGCAGCAGCCGCTGCTCCCCTGCTGTTGCCTCCCAGCGTTGCTGCCTCGCTGCTCCATGAGGGATGCCAGCTGTGTCCACCTGTTAGGGTTGTTTTGCATGTGCCTTTAAGCCAGCTGCTTCTGCTGCGTTTGCAGCCTTGAACCTGGAATATTCATATTCCCTGGCCTATCTCAATCAATTGATGAAGTCAGCCTTCACTAAATGCTTTCCCAGGGTGAAACCTATTTGAGAGAGGCAGTAATGGTTCTAGAGAACCCGTGCCAGCAATTGCAAGATGGCCAAGCTCTTCTTTGATTGCTGTTTTTTTGTTTCAAAATCACTATTAGAGCAAGTGTACTTTTACATTCATATATTTAACATGTGAAATGAGATAACCTTAAGCTTGATGCAGTAAGGTGTGCACCCTCATATCAGAATTTATCATAAATCAAATCTGAGTCATCACCATGGTTGTGACATGATTTCTGCTTAAAAGGGCATCTTTGATGTCATCATCATATTGCTTCAGAAGCAGCTTTATTTTAGGTTGTGGAGGGTGTGTAGATGGCTATAGCTTCTAAAAACCATGAGGCCAATGTCAAATGTCTGCCCAGCACTTCACAGATTGCACAAGTGGCTGCTAGCAGACAAAACTGTTTTTTTTTTTTTTGTCTGATTTTTGAGGGAGGGCTGTTATCACAGGGCCTTATAACTGATCCTGTTGAGCAGAAAAGTGATTCCACTTTCTGGACATTGTGTGAAATAAGACTTGTGAAACAAAGGCTCTAGTTTCCCTTTATGAAGCCTGATACAGAGCACCCAGCTCTGCAGCAGCAGGATATGAGAATTAAAATCATTGTTGCAGTGAGGATTTTGAACAAGAAGCAGGCATGAAATACCCAAAGCATTTAACCTCTGTGTTTTATTCATCCTGGAGCAAGTGTAATTTAAAGTGGCACCTCTATAATTGATGAAGTATCTTTTACCATTTGTTTAATTACCAGTTTCAGTATCTAGAAAGCAGCAGATCAATAATTTACAGTGATGAACTTCCCTGTGTCTCTGTTTTTCTACTTCAGCCGTGCAAACAACAGCTCCTGAAACAAACCCTCAAATATTGATGCTTCCCTTTAGGTGATGTAAAAGAGCTTAACCTTTTTTCCTGCCACAGGGGCACTCCAGTACCCCTGAAGCTGAGGGCAGAGCACTGACCTTGGCAAGGCAGGGTTAATCCAGGGCTTGCCCTGCATGTTGTATCAGCTCTCAGCTTTTTGCAGCCTCCTCTCATTGTTGGAGAGTGATGAAGGCTGGGCTCCTGTTGTTGCTGCAACAGCAGATGCTGCTGCCCTGGCATTATGAGAGTTGTTAAACCAGAAAATTTTGGTTAATGAAGCAAAGCTGCTGCCTGTGGTTTATATGTATTTCTTACACGAGGGGGCTTGATAACAAATGTTGACTTCTCCATGTGGAATACCTATTCTTGAGACTCTTGGATCCTTCTTTCAGGTTAGAGCTAAGATCCCCTCGTGGTCCTGCAGCAGCTCCCCAAGGGGAGGTCCTTGATCTCTCCAAGAGGACCTACAGGACCTACACCTGTCAAATCAGAGGGGAAAAAAGTGTTTCCTTCCAAGCAGGATGGGCCTTCAGACAGTTCCTGTTGTGGTCCTGGCTGCCATGGACAGTGGGCTTTCCTCAGAGAGCATCACAGCAGAAGGTGTAAAGACACCCAACTTCCATGAGATCTCCAAATCCATGCATTTCTAGCAGGATGATGCTTCCCCTTTCCTGTCTCCTGCACTTAGGAGTGCCAGTTCTCAACTTCTCATGGATGCTGTGGGACACTTGGCATTTCTGTTAATGTCACAACTGTCAATTCCTTCAGGATCTGTCGTTTGAGTTGGAGCTCCCAGCCCAGAGGAAGGGTTTGTTTATGAAGTAGGTGTAAAGGGTCATGAGGAAGATTCCTAAGCCTGTTGTGTCAGCCTCAGCAGGGTTTGTGCAGTTTTGCAACCACCCAGTGCAGGACTGGGAGTAAACCAGACAGAGAAAGAAAAAGGGTTTGGATCTAACCACAGCTGGGGAATGAATGTTTCCATTCTCTGCACAGACCCATGTTTATCCAGATGTGGAACACGCATTCCTGAGAACCACAAAGGGATGGACTCCTTGGTTGTTCTTTAGTGTCTTTGTTTCTGATTGAACTGATGTCTCTGATAATGCAGAATATTTTGAAAATGCAGAGAGCAGGACAGTGAAGTTCTGAGTGAGCAGGGAGTTGAAACTGCCTTGGAGATGAGATATTCCTTACAATCCAAAGAGGTCTAAGTTGCAAGCCAATGATTTATGTATTTTTTAACATCAATGTCAGTACTGCTTCTTTTACATAAAAAAAAATCTTGATTTAAGGTGGTTTTGATCCAACAGGAACGTCAATTTTTAAACTCTGGTAAAACAATATTCTGGATTGAGTGCAGGCTGATGGACATGGACATGGGATATCCTTCTGAAATGATGGCTGTACTCCCCAGGCAGCCTGGAACACTTTTGCCACCATGATGGCAACTCATCATTCCCTGTGGATGTTAAGTGATGATAAATCTATTTTGGTAAAAAAAAGATTCACCGAAGCATTAAAGCCCGTTCACCACGGGCTCCTTGGGGCGCT
Source organism: Oreocharis arfaki (assembly GCA_013398015.1). Lineage (NCBI taxonomy): Eukaryota > Metazoa > Chordata > Aves > Passeriformes > Paramythiidae > Oreocharis > Oreocharis arfaki. Next base: position 168,750 of record VZRR01005892.1, on the reverse strand, counting down.
GGCAGAGCAGTCAGAAGGAGATGACCTCAGCCAATACCCTTCATCTGGTGGCTTTTCCCCTGCTTTTCAGCAGGAGCAGAGCAGGCAGGGGAAAGGGAAGCAGCTCAGACATCAGCTGCAATATCATCTGCCCACGTGCTCAGCTCAGCTGCCAGCCCTGAGCCTGACACGCTGCCAGGCCCAGTCTCAATGCCTGGCTCCTCTCCTTCCGCCTGCCTTTGGAAGCTGCTCAGGCCCTTCCTTTGAGCACAATTTGGAATTTCTGCAGCTCATCCAGTATTCTTATTTTGGGTTCGTGATCTAGTTGTTGAAACTCTTTCCTTAAACTTTTCATAGGGGGGCTTGTGCCATCACAATTGGTGTGAAGTGCTCTTTGTTCCCTTACAAAGAAGGGTTTGAAGTGTGTGTCACTTATAGTTTTGTTAGAACTTATTTATAACTTTTCACTGCCCCAAAATAACTGCCTGCCTTAGGCCAACAAAGTCAGTTTGGAACAGAGGAGAAGGAAAAAAAAAAGGAAAAAAATAAAAGTGGTGGTGGAAGTACAGATCGTGCCTGTAAACTCTTCACTTATAAATCATCAAATCAGAAACTGCTCCACTTGTTTAAAGCATTGAATGTGCTCACAGAACTTAACTCCACTTGGGAACTTGGAGTTTGCTGCAGAATTGCTCTGTCTGCTTTAAAGGAGGGTCACACCCAGAAGGAAAATAAAAACTTGTTACTCCCAGGTATCACCCAACACTTGCAGGTTGCTGGCTTGGCTTTTTTCCCTCAGGAACCTATGGATATTACATGGAACAAACCTATGGCAGATGCAATTGAACCAATACAAAACGTTGCTCCTAGCAACATATCCCTATAATTTGGGTACAAATGATACTGGTATCCCAGATATTACACTGATATAAACATCTTTATCCTACTATAAACTGTCCATACTAAGGGATTTTGCTCTTACAGTAACAGTAGAGGGGAGTGGGGTTAATTATGTGTTGGGGCATCACTCGTGTACAAACTAGTTTATAAAAAAATCCAAATGTAAGGAAATATGTTCCACATGTGAGCCTCTCTCCTGTGCTTTTCAGGAAAGTTTTAGTCATTTGACCTTTATTCTTCTGACTTTGGAAGCTTGAGTATACTCATAAAATCTAGATATTACCTATGCTCCAGTCTCCACATAACAGAAAAGTTCATGGCTTTGAAAACAAATTAGGAATTCCACGACAGCTTTATTCAAGCTTTAGGAAAAGGAAAAGCTCCATGCTGCCTTAAAAGAAACTATTTCATTTGGCTGCTTTGGAGGGAGGTATTTCCTTTTTAAACTGTTTTTCACAGTACCAATGAACTGATTTTGGGTGTGGTTCGTTTTAATGCCAAGCTACATTGATGGAAGTTGTCAATTAAAAGAGAAAAGGACAGGAGAGGTCAGTCAAGTTTAATTGTTTCCTATAAAGCAGTCTGATATAGCAGATAGATTTGGTATTTGGATTTCTATAAAATGATGTGTGTTGGCACAGTTAAGAACGATGTCTTTCAGGTAGCCTTCCCTAGGTTTCAGATTTTACCAACTAAAGAAAATAAAGCAACTTAAACTTTCTGTTTTAGTGCTGGCAGTTCTAAACAGACAATTCCTGTATTTAGAGAAGAATTTTGCAATCATTGGGGGCACAGGGGAGCCTTGGGATCCTGTCAATACAGCATTAATAGGGGTGGTTGAACTCTGCTTTCAGACTCTCAGTCTCATACCTGTGATTCTTCTCACTTTTTAGAGCCAAGACAAATATCTTATTTCTCCTAGACCTGACTTTGAAACTGAGCAAACAACTTAGTGACTGCATCCTTGGAGCTGGTATGAAAAATAAACAGGGAATACAACAGTGTCAGGGTCCAGGCTTACAGCTGAGACTTTGTACTGACTTAAATCCACAGGGAGCTCGTTCTCAAAAATGTTTTTTCCAAATTTAACTTCCAGATACCACTGACCACAAGCCATACCAGCAGAGGCCATCTTGCTCAATTGCTTTATAATTGTTATGGAGCAAGTATCACATGAGAAAAGAGGCACAAGAGCATTGAAAATAAGAGCTTTTTTATAGCTGTTTTTCTCTCAGAGTCATAACCACTTGTGTTTCCCAGCTCTGAAAATCCTGCCTGTTGCCTGCACTCATTTTCCCCCTCGCTGTGCACTCAAGGTTGTGAAGTATTTAACAGGACGAAAAATTAAAGGTCAGTCTAAAAATCCTCAGAAATCAAGATGTCCCTAAAGATAAAGTCCAACATGAGACATCCTCTTGGCACAGAACTGCTGCGTGCCCTGGAAAGCTTTGAGTGCACACCCTTCTCTGGCCAGGTGTTGTGGGGACAAGGGCCAGGTACAAGCAGCTGCTGAGATCCTGGTGACACTGGAGGAGTCCTGTGGAACAGTGTAGGGATTTGGGAATAACTGGGAATCTCAGCTGTGTTTTCCTGGGGATGTGAAGCTCCTGATGCTGTGATGTAGAGAGAGCTCTGCTGTCAAACTTTACCATCAATGACTCTTTCACAAGGGTGGCCTGGGTTGTTTGGGGTTTTTTTTTAAGGCTCTCAGGTAAAATTTGCTGTGGCAAACTGAGCCCTGCAGCTCAAGGAGGGTCTCACCAGCTGACAGGAAAACGTTGGCTGGGATTTGGCCTCACGTTCCCCTGGAAGCTGTGTCATTCTGCAGGGGCTGAGGGAAGAGACATCGGATGTGGCAGGGCTACAGATACGGAATTATTTGTACATTTTGTCACAAACATCTCTTGCTGTCAGGGAGAAAAAAAAAAATCCAACAAACAAACCAAAACTCTGGGTGATAAATCTGTCTAGCAATTTATATTGTGCTCATTTCCTTGCCTGTGTCAGACCGTGTTTGCTCAGCAAGCTGCCCTGCACTGGGAGCTGGGAGCTCCTGGCCTCGTCCAAAGACAAAGCAGAGATGGAAAGATATCCCTCACTGGGGATCACAGGGAAACCTTCCAGTTCTGTCACTTTACCCAAACGAGGCCTTTGTGAGCACTGGTGTAGGAACTCCCTTTCATTTGTATAAGAAGGAGGAAAATCTCTCCTTGAACTGGGCTTGCAGGTTTGGTGTCTGCTGAAGGGATGGGGAAAAGTGTGTGTTGGAGCTACAGCTCCACACCAGTGCCTCTGGCAGCTCTGCTGGGACGTGCACAGCTGCCTGTAGCTGCTGAAACTCTTGGCCTAGGAGACATTAATTCCTGCAATTTTGTGGGAACGCTGCAAAAATGAACTTAAATGGTGCCCAATATCTTTACTGTTTCAACCAAGGGAACTGTTCTCTTGATAAAACACAGCAGCAAACTTGTGCTCCATGGATCTGAAGGGCAGGAAGGGGAGCTCTCAGCCTGCCCTCTGCATCAGCACTGCCCATGTCGTGCTTTAGGATGTGGTTGTGTCTTTTCCTGCCCTTTCCCAATCAGAGACGTGCTCAGCTTTGCTTTGCAGGTGTTATTTTGTAGATTTAAAAGTCTGTTCTGTCTTTTTCCTGCCATGGAGAAAAGCAAGGGCATGACAGAAGGACAGGGGGCAGCTCTAATTTGTCCATTTAATTGCTATTTTGGGCTGTAGGACAGGACCCTGCTCAGCAGAGGAGTCACAGGTGAAATTCTGTCCCTCTGTATGGAGGGCAGCCCGGGATGTGCTGCCTTCCCCTGATGTGTGAGCAGCCTGGCGTGTCCCTCCTCAGTATTCCTGTACATCCTTCTCCCCCAGACTGCAAACAGTTTAGTGCTGATCTGGCCTTATATAGTAATTTCCTATTATTAGAAACATTTCCTTGGGATCTTGCTCAGGGAGTAGCAGAGGGAAATCCTGTTTCCTTCATCTAACTTGCAGGCGAAGCAGCAGTGCTCACTCTTTCCTTATCTCGCGTGGATGGAACAAGAAGTTTTTGTTGTGATATGCTTTCCAGCCTTAAGCCCTTTCTAACACTGAGCCTCTTTTCAGAAATGCAGGAAGAGAAATGTGAAGGAGTAGGAGCTGTCAGTCAGCAGTGTGAGCTGTAAAGTTTTGTCTGCAGCCTCAACATTCCCTGATCTTTTTCGTCGCGTTTTCCTCACTCGGATTCAGCCCTTCCTTTGGAAAACCAACTCTGTTTCATGCTGGATTGTGTGAAAAGTTTTGTGGTTGTGCTAGGATGTTTCACCTGAGAGTGCCAGGGATGGGCGGACAGCCAATGGCTGTGTTAAAAAAGAGGAAAAGCTTTAAATTAAGGAAGGTGAAGTTTTTGTTCTGCATGCAACAAGAACGTGTTTTTAAAGGAGAGACTGGTCACTGGAAGCACGGAGATATGCACAGGCTTTGAACACTTAATTTTTCCTGTGAAAACATTTTTTCCCCTTAAAAGGAAGATGTAGGTCCTGCCACTGGGAGTGACTGTTTGGAAAGTCAGTCGGGAGGAATGCACATCAGCTGAACTGAGTCAGGCTGTTTGTATTACCAGCTCCCTCCGAACCCTGTCCCTGCCACAGGGAGCTGCTTAAAATGATTGTGTCAGAGCAGGGCCAGAGCAATCACAGGGAATTAACTGCTGGGTTTAAACTTTTGTTGTTGGAGTCAGTGCAACAATTGCTGTTGGGTTCAGAGTGTGTTTGTAAAATCAGGGAAACCCTGACAGGGCCGCAGCGCCCGTGAGCGGGAGCAGCCACGGGCATGAGACAAACTGGCATCCCATTAAGGGCATCTGGTAATTATAAAGTGGGACTTTGTTCTGATGGCCACTGTCAAAGCCAGCCAGCCATTTCTGTTTCACTGGTTCAGCAGAAAGCAACAACAAGGAAAATTTATCTTAATTTGTCAGATTAACCCAGTTTCTGTTTTCGCTCACGTCATAGACCCAGAATTATTGTGTGTGTGCGGGAGCCATAACTAAATACAAGCCCGTCATATGTGCTTTTTAATCCATCACCAGGGGCATCAAAACAGGGAACAGCACTGGCAGAGAAAGTGTAGGAATCCAAGGAGACGTGTGCATCTCCATTTTTTGTAATACTCCTTTTTTTCTCCTATTTATTTGTAGAAGACTGAGCTTGGGAAGAAAAGAAGTTTGGTGTTCTCACTGATGAAGCTTTCTTGGAACAAACAAAACCAGTATTGACAGTTTTAGGCATTACAAAGCATAAATTAGAATCCAAAATAATAATCTAAATATTCCTTGTCTTCTGGTTTTTGAACCCTTTTGGCCACACCTCACTATTTTTAAGGTTTTGTCTGTAACCCTGCAAACACCTTCACACAGAATGGGGGAATTCAGTCAACTTGTGATGTCATGAAGTTTGCAGTAAAATGAAGGAACTTTCATCATCTCGAGGCACTTTTTGAGTGAGTATAACAAGCTTTTGGTTTAACCTTTCTAGGTGTGCAGTTTCATGACTGAGCAGGAATGTTGTGTCTCCAGGGGCCGATGTCCTGCGTTCAAACCTCTGTTCCTGACTAGTTCGGAGCACTCTTGCAAGGGGAAGAGGAGGTGCATTAATCCAAAAACTGGGTAGAAAAGAGACAATTCTTAGCAGAACTAATGGTATGGGAAGGAGATTCTCCCTTGTTATCAAACCTGTTACAATATTTAGCTTTGGCTCTTTGGCAGGGCGTTGATTTATCATTATCCTGCAGTCAGATGCTCATCCTCTGCTGGACACAGGGTGTTTTTCCTAAGCAGTGGGACAAATGTCCCTCAGAACCCTCAGTTTCTGCTATAGGGTGTTTTAGGAATGTGAGGCATTTTAATCGGTTTCAGATCAGGATAATCTGTACAGCAGGACACATGTGACAGGTTAAAGACATTTCTATTTTTTGATTAAGACGTTCCTCTGACCTGCGAGAGGAAGGGCTCTCAAATTCCTGGCCTGTTTAGGGTGGTTTCTTTCCCATGGTATTTTTGCCAAGTGCTTTCTAATTATGGAATGTATCTTATTCTGTAGTTCTTTTGCAGAAATAACGAATATTATAAAAATCCTGAAGGAAGACACGCACTGATAGATGAACTTGACACCTTTTGAAATAACATAAATGCGACCCACGTTGATTTTTGAACAGCATAAACCCAAGGCAGCATCTCATACCTCCAGATTTATATTTTGCAGTGGAATCTGCACAGCAGGGGGGAACACTGGTTTGCTGCTGCTGTTTTCACGGGGCCAAACTCTTTATTTTTTCAGCAGAGCCACTGCTTGCGGGTGTAGCTTAGCGAGTCACACTCGGCTCTGCGAGCCTGTCGGAGCAGGGCTGACAGGAAAGGTTTCCAGTCCCCTTGCTTTGAATGTGAAATTGTATGCAGGGAATCAGCTGCTTATCTGCAACGAGCAGAGCAATCCCAGTGCTCTAATCCAGGGTTTATATGAGTCACTTCTAACTGGTGAGGCCTGGAAAACTTGATTCATCCCTCGGCCTGTAGTTGCCTGTTGTAAGTGAGCCAGACCTTGCCAGCCATCCTCAGCAGAAATCACAGACAAGGGCTGGGCTCTGCTGCTGGAAAGGAAGAGTCTGGTTTTATCACCTTCATAATCCAGGATCAAGATCTTAAAAAGTAAAATCATCTCTGCTTTGCAACTTTTTTCTTTCCCCCCCCCTCCTAATTGAGGCTAACCCACATGTAGGAGTGTTCTCCTCACCAGCAAAAGTTGGGCAGTAGTTTGGCTGCAGAAAAAAAGCAGTTTGAGTAAAGGCCTTTCCAGTGAATAAATAAGTAAAAGGGTTCTCCTGCATGGAAAAAACACCGAGGGAAATGTGTAAAAAACGTGCTTCTAAATGTCAGGCTGTTGTATATTTCTCTTATGTGGCATTTTCAGTGATGAGATGTGATCTGAGAAGCATCAGGAGGTGTAAACTAGGGGAAGGGTGAGGTTGTTTGTGTGAAGATAACTCTGCTAATACTTAAAATTGTCACAGGAGTTTTCCTGACTCTGGTTACAATTGGACTGGTTTGAGGAGCGCTGGTGGAGCACTGACATTCTCCTGCTGAGGAGTTAGAGCCGCCAGGCCACAGCTTTAATTATGTTTGGAAAACTCCTGGCTCAGGGCTCACTCCTGTGTTTCAGTAATGGCTAACGCCGCTCAGTTTGGGAAATTGAGTTTATATTTTGGGAAACCGAGTTTATATTACCTTTGATGTCACCTGTGCACAGGAGAGGGGCTTGGAGTAGCGTCCATTTCCTTCAGTGCCAGCCCAAAGCTGAACCCTCCTCTGAGCCACATCCTGAAGCTGCTGCCGTTAAAAATTCACCCAACCGAGATAAGAGCTGAAGGAAAGCCCTGCCAAACAGAGTTGTGCAAGAACCACAAGCAGTGTTCAAAATGGAGGCTGAGAGGGCAGAGGAGCTGTGGCACTGCAGTGCTCTCAGCAGCCAAGCTCCATCCCAAATCCTTGGCACGTTCTGCCTGTGCCGAGTGACATCCAGGGATCTGTGGGATCGCTGCCTTGGGCCACAGCTAATTAGAGGGGAGTGCTGCACCCAACCACTGACAACATCTGCTACGTGTGTTTGCTTTTAAATAGCCTCCTCTGTGAGGAGGTTGAAGCTTTTTAGCTTTTTGCTCTAAATCTTTTTACTTCAGAGCTTGACTTTACCCTTCCTGTGACAGAATTCGTGAAGGATGTGTTTTGGTAAGAAAGGAAAAAACAAAACGAACAAATAAAAAACTCTTTAAGCAGAGCTGAGTGCAGAAAGTGACAGTCATGAAACATCAGCAGCTGAGCTTGGGAATCGTCCCATGGCTCTGCATATTCAATGGTTATAGAATCTTCCTGACAGCCCATAATGTGAATTATCTGAGATACCTGAGGGGTGGCATCCTCTATAACAGATTTATATCTTTATTTGCACTATGTATAACTCATTTTAGGATGGATGCACAGCTTAGTTCATTGAGGAACAAAATATTTAATAAAATCATAGAGTAATTTTAGATTGGAAAGAACTTGTGGAGATGTCTGGTCCCAACCTCATTTCCAGGCAGGACCAATTTAGATCAGGTCACTCAGGCATTGTCTGGTTGAATTTTAAATATCTCCAAGGATGGAGTTTCACAACTTCTTGGGCCCCCTGTTCCAGTATTTGACAGCACTCACTGGGAAAAAAAATTTCTCAATAACCCATTGGAATTTCTCTTCTTCCAGCTTGTGTCCACTGTCTCTTGTTCTTTCACTTTCCCCCTGATGCTGGGGAAGGCTGTGCAGTATTTTTGTCAGAATGCCCTTATCTTGGGGAAGTGGGTGGGAAATGAAGGGAGGTTTTCACACCCTTGGTGTAGCTGTGGCCAGAAATAATTTTATGTGAACAGAAATAATTTTCCCAGAACACTGATGAGCTCAGAGACAGCAAAATGTGCAACTTCTGTTGGCGAGGGCTGGGGACTGAGGGCAGCAGTGCCTTCGCTGTGTCCTGTAGGAGGCTCTTACTTGGTAGTGCAGGTGATTTTGTAATGAGCACCTCAGAACTTCCATGTGAAGTGGGTGTTTTGGTGCTGGATGCTTCCAAATGAATCTGAAATAAAATACTGCTGAGCCAGCTTGGACGGGGCTTGGTGGAATTGGAAATAAGTGAAATTTAAGGTCCAATCCAAGCCATTCTGGGATTCTAAATCCTTGTGAAGGCAAACTGCATCCAACCCTGGACTCTTTATGGCCTTTTGATTTTCCAAGGGGGTGATTCCAAGTGTAATCAGTCCCAGGATTGGGATTGTGTGTTTGCTGTGTTTGGGGTGAGCTGGGAGTGGCTTTGGGGAGCCCTGTCCACGCTGCTGCTCCAGGACAATAACTTGCTGTCCCAGAGCTCATCTCTTCCTGTCTGCTGCCTGCGGTTTGTGTGCTGGGCTCGGCCCCAGGTTTTCCAGCGCCTGGGATTACTTTTCTTTCCGTTTTTCCCTGTCACTGGGCAGCGGGAACTCCGCAGGCCCTGCCTCTGCTGGGCTGCGCACGGCGGGCTCTCCTCCTTGGGAGGGGAGTTCTCCTTCTCCTCAGAAAACGCCCTCTCCAGATGCTCCAGTAGGAGCTGGTGGGAGGGAGGGAGTTCTGACTGCGCTGAAAATGCCATGGGAAAAAAAAAAATAAAAAAATAAGGCAACTGACAGAAGAGAGAACTTGTCCTCAGATCGCTGCTTTTTGCAGCGGCGTGAACGAAAGCTCTGCAAGGGCTGCGGGAGCTGGCGGGAGGCAGAGATGAAGTTCAGAGGCGGGGTAAGGTTTGTTTAACTCCTTTGGTGGCTTTGCAGCTTTCAGATGTGTGCCTGCTCTCAAGAAGAAGAGAGGAGAAACGTTTTCAAGGTTTCAGCAGGAAAGTGAGAAAGATCTTTGAGAAAGATTCCCTTCGTTTGGAAGTTGAGTGGAAGGGGGTGAGATTGGATGAAAATCCAGGGAATACGTGTTGGGAGGAGGAAGCCAAGGTGGGAGTTGAGAAAGTGGGAAGAGAGGGGGAAAGCTGTGCTCTGCTTTAGGAGGGAAGAAAGGGTGGAGCTTTCTCTTGGGCACAAGGATGTGAAGGGACCGTCCTGGAGCTGGGCTTTGCTCCTGTCCTTCCCAGGGCTTGTGTCTCCATTGCTGCCATCCTAGGGAATGGCAGGAGGTACCTGCTCAGGGATTCATTGCCACTCAGTTCCTCCAGGCTCTATTTAGTGCAGCAAAACTTGGTCCATGTTTTAGCAGCAGCCAGAACGCCTGGCCCTGCGTCCTGCACGGCAGGACAACCCCGAAACTTGGGAGAAGGAGTTTGTGGCAAAAGATTGTGAGGACTGGGATTGTCACCTGGAAAAAAGAGATAAGTAGGAGAGGAGGACAAAAAAAAAAAATAACAGCAGTGCCACAGAGAACACAGAGCTCCTTTTTCTGTGTTGTAGCACAGGAACACCGAGTTAAGCTAAAAGTTGCCAAAGAGATGCAAAGATTATTTTCATACAATGAATAATTGGGCCACGGAATTCACTGACTCTGGAAGATGTTGAGGTCAGGAATGAGGGAGTGTCATAAAAAAGTGTGTGGGCTTTTGTCTGGATTAGAATGCTCAAGGCTTTAATTGGTAAAGTGACCAAATTTAGGAAGAGAAGGACTGAAAACGTCACGTCTGTAGATTTGAGCAATTCTCTGTGGAAGAAGAGTTAGCATGGGGCTGGTGTATCCCATACCTGCTCAATCCAGACATCCTTGCATCTTTGCCCAAATATTCTGGTGTTGACCCCTGAGAGAGAGCGATGAAGGGAAGGGCAGAGCCTTTGGAGAACGTGCTGAGTCCTTCCCTGTGGAAGTGGAGGCGACAGGGTTTGAGGGGTATTTCTGCTGGCACGAGGGGTGCTGGGGCCAGCACCTCTGCACGGCTGTGGGCCCGGAGGGAGGTTGTCAGAGGTGGAAGGTGAGAGTGTGACAGGCAGAGGTGGTGTCTGGGGTGGTGCTCCGTGTTCTCCGAGAGAGCTGTGGGTGTGGAAGTGCCCTTCGCATGCCCTGAGAATGCTCTGGAGTTCTCCTTGGAAAGTTTGACTCTCTCAGAGAGACATCGTGGCCTGACAGGGTTGGGGGTGGGGTGTGGAATGCAGTGGGGAAGGGCTGGGAGTGGGGTTGGCAGTGGGACACCAGCGGGGCCGGGCATTCCCAGGGCAGTGCAGCAGGGAATGGGGCACAGGGGCACGTGCGGGCCCCGGCTCTTAATGTTTGAGTTTCTACCACCCTTCACCTGCTCAGTCTGATCTGGAAATCGGCATCAAAACTCACTTGAATGGGCAGCAAGCTGAGGTTTTGCCTTTTTTTAATGCCTTTTTTTCAATCTGTTTGTCCTCTGAAGCTGCTGTGGGATGCCCAGGCCTGTGGGCACAGGTCTCCTGAGCAAACTGCCACCAGCAACATCATTTAACCAGCAGCAGCTTGTGCCATCTGTTCAGGAGCAAAAAATGTCAGCTCCCTAAATATAGAAATTCAGTGTATTTACTTTTCCAGCCCTGGTGATCTTTCTGGTTTGCCTGGTTCATTTTTCTTACTGCCCTTTTATATTTAGCCTGTTGATTGAAATATCATTACCCCTCTTAAGGGTAAACATTTTTCCTGTCCTTCAAATCAGTGCTAATTGCTAATTTCCTTACTCATCCCCCCACAAAGTAAAATCTAGAAGGTATCATTATGTTATAAACATTGAACAAATAGTATTATCTGCTTATTACCTCTATTTCAATTTGTCTCTACTCAAAGTATGGAAAACTTCAAAATAATTACTTTGCAAGGTTTAGTCAAGGATGTAGCATTTCTATCTCTTTAATATGATTTTTTTTTGAATAGTGTATTCTGGAGTTACATCCTTCCATCTGGTTTAGGATGGGAAGTATCAGAGGGAGAACCAAATTCTGAGCTCCCTGACTCCAGACATTCCATTGTCGGTGATGTATTGGTCTAAAAGAAGCAAAAATAAGAAGTAATTCTAAGAAATGGTCCTTGAGTGGCAGCTGCAAGTTCAGGTTGTTCCCTGCAACTCTCCTGGTCTGGGTCACCAGAGTTGTTACCTGCTTTTGATCCCAATCCACCCGACTGTTCTGATTTTCCCAAGTTGTCTTTTGGGAAATCACTTCATTTGCCTTACAAAATTAAAAGCAAAATAAAACATTTCCTTTTGTTATTTAATTTTTTGAACTAAACAAGCCAAATCTGTGTTTTATCAATTATTATCTCAGCTCAGGTGGCTTCGGACAAACCCACGTGGTTGGATGCAGGGGATTTTTATGGGAGACACGGAGCTGCCTCTCAGGGAACCTTCTTTCCAACCCAGCTGTTGACTAACAGAGAGAGTTGTGTCCAAAATGTGCAGCTGATTTTCAGTGTGGCAGGAGGGAGGAGGATCCTGAGTGGCTGCACTTCAGTCTGTCAGGGATTTGCTGGCAGAATCCCTGATTCTGGTCCACCTCCGTCATCATTATTTCTTTCTCCGTGCGAAAGGCAAGAGGAGCTTTCCCATTCTGCACCTTGGGAATTGAGGCCCTGCATACAACAGTTGATTTTTGTCTGCTCTTCTGTCTAGCCCACGTTGTGTCCAAGCCCTTTCCCAGGCTGTAGAATGGAGTAGAAATCCAAGGAATTTTTTTTTTCCTTCCTGCATCTTTGGCATGACAGTGAGGAATGTCCAACTATCCACGAGACAAATGTTTTTTAGCTGCCACCTCCCCACGAGAAGTTCCTTCTTGGTTCAGGCTTGCATTGTCTTCCAGAATCTAATCTGAATTTCCCTTCCCACTCACATTTGGTTCGGGCCCGTTCTTCCGTTCCCGGCTTTGTAACTATTCCTGGAGCCTGCAGATCAATCATCTTGCACTTGGTACCAAGATAAAGGTGCCTGCCTCTTCCCAGATGGAGCCGCTTCCTGGGGTTGTTCTAGTGGGAGTCTCCTGAGTGGATACCACCCAATCTGTAAGAATACATTGCCAGGAGAAAATACTGAAAGGTACATTTTTTTAGATGTAGAAAAATGCAGAAATTCTGTTTACGTTGTGACTTTCCTTTCTAAACTGGTTATGGAGTTTCCCTGCTCCACACAAGACCGTTCACTTGGAGAACTCCAGGTGTTTTCTCATGGATGCTCCAGGAAGGAGTGGGAGTTGCTGGTGCTGCCTGTTCCCTCTGTGTGTCTGGATTTGCTGTGCCAGCACCAACCATTCCAGTACCCCTCTGGGAAAATCAAGCCTGGGAATGAGTCCTCGCTCCATGCTGGGTATTCCATGGAGTAGCTGATGGACAAACCCAGGGGGTTTTCCTGCTCTGCTCACATCAGCCCCAAACCCCTGTGCTCGTAGCAGAGCTGCCCTCCTGTCTTCCAGCACAAACTCCCCCATCATGCTCAGCCTGGCTGACTCAAATCCTTTGGATTTTGCTGCGCAGAGCAAAAGGTCCTGTTTTTCATTTCTGAGGTGTATTAGTTCTCCATGTCCTAAGCAGAGGAAAAACTTTATCATGCTTTGGCATTAAGCAGAGTTTAAAGGAAAAATATGTGTTTACACCTTCACAATCCCGTGTCAGCGATTCCCCAGTTCAGTTTAGGAAACTCCTTGGTACAGTCTTGAGTGGTTTTGTACTCCCAGGAGCTTGGAGGTATTTTCTGGTCTTGTTGACTCTTGTATGAACACAAAGAAAAGCTGGAACTCCAGCCAATGTAAACCTGGCTCTGCAGGCTGCATTCAGCAACCAATTTACACCAGCAGAAAGTCTTTCCCAAAATTTAATCCCAGGGAAGGAAAAGCCATGTGGAAGCAGAGCTGTGGTGGTGACTGCGCTCACTGGGTCCCCACCATTCCTGAGTGGCTTTTCCCTTCCTGGCCTTGAGCCACTGTTGTGCTCACAGCTCTGGAGAAGACATTAAAAGCAAAGAGTGGGTTAAATCAGTGTGGGAATGAGTCCCTGGAAACTGTGCCATGGGGTGGCTTTGGGAAACGTGGTGCCAGGAGTCAGTTTGTGCCCTCTGGAGTGGGAGTGAGCCTCAGGACAGGGGGTTCAGCACGGGATGAAAGGGGAGGTTGAGAGGAGGCACAGGCACTCCTGAGCCCACAGGCACCAAGGTCACATGGAGATTGCTCAGGTTTTTGCAATTCCCTGTTTGCAGCCTGTGCTGGGTGTGGGGTTTGTTGTCTCCATCCTACAAAGGTCGGGATCCTCAGCCGGCTCCTTCTTTTGGTCCCTATAGGGGACCTATAAGGTGGATGTGGTGGAGCTGACCTTGGACATCTGTGCTCCCTTTCCTCCTTTCCCTGGGCCTGACACTCTCCCAGTCCCACTGGGAGGTGATTTAGCTCAAACCTGGAGAGAAAACCACCAGATTCTTTTTTCCTGGTCTTTGTTTTGCTGATTGAGTTGCACTGGTTTGGTTTAGAGGTGTCATCCGGTGCCAAGGAGGCAGCAGAGCCTGGAGGAGGGATTTGGTGCTGAGCTTTAGGCTGAACCCAACCTGCCTCTTAGGTGGTTGTTTCCCAACATTTAAAGGCAGCAGGAGCTGGCCCTGCTGTTGAATCCTTACTCCTCCCTGACCCTGCTGTGTTTCCCCATCACTGTACCCTTGGCCATCGTCATTACATGTGGGACCGGTGTGGGAAAAGGACCTGGATTAAAACAATAAAAGAATCTGAATTTGTTTTAATCCCTGTCAGATTTCCAGTCTGGTTTATTGCACAAGTCCTGGGCCACAGGCAAACTGCTTTAATGGTTAATTAGCTCCACTGTACCACATTTAACCCCCCCCAGACTGGGTTTTCTAACATTAATTTACAGCCACCAGATCTGGTGTCTGCCTGCTAACAGAAAATCACCAACATTTTAGTTATTTTAATTTATTCGGTGCCTTACTGCCCCACTCATCATTCAGTAGGAACATACGGTCATCACTGTGATTATATTTTCTTAAGTAGTGTCTCCCCTCCCCACTTCCTTCCTTCTGCATGACTCTTCTGTTTCCATTTTGCACAAAGGCTTTATTTTCACCTCCTTTTGTGGCCCATCTGTTGATGTCAGTGGCAGTGAAACAGTTAACTCTGACATTGGAAGCTGGTGGTAGACTTGGCCATGTGCAATAAAGCAAATGAGCAGATGCTGGCATGGAGAAGTGCCTGTTGCTCAGCTCTGGCTTATATTTGCACTGAACTTGGGCTCGGGAGGGTACAAGACTGAGTGAAGTTTGTATTCTGGAGGCTCCGACTGCATCACATCCCCCGGTCACGTTTAATTATCGCCAAAAAGCTGCTTTCAGGCGCCTTGGTTTGGCTTTTGTTTTGTTTCAAGCTGACTGCAAATCTGGGGTCGTTATTTTGTTCTCACGGAGAGAGGTTGGAGTTGAATGAGGAGACAAAAACTGGAGGAAACCGAAGGTTCTTGGCCTTAAATGCCTGTCCCAGAGGAGGCGGCTGAGTGCAATTTTCTCTCTTGTAAAGGGGATGGATTGGCTCTTGCCTCTCCTGGATGTGCACAGCTGGGATCACTTTGTCCTGGCCTGCAGGGAGGGGCTGATGAAAGAGCTGCTGAAGCTGCTAAGTGACGTTTTCTGTGAAAGTCTTCAGGATTATATAAACTTGGATTAACTGTGCGAGGGTGGAAGTTTCTCCTCAGTCATTGTTGAGGCAGCTGTGGTTTAGGACTGTAGCTGTAAACTTACCCACTTGAAAAGTAGTTATTTTCCTTTGGTTTTGCCTTTGTTCTCATCACCTTGTCCAGAACCTGCTGCAGGATTGCACAGCTCTGATAGAAGGATTCCAATTTCTAGGCAGAGTTTTTTGCATGCAATTTATCTCTATTTTCCTTTCCTTATCTCACCACCTTCCTTCTCCAAGGGTTATCCCTTTTCTCCTCACCTTGGCAAAGAGGGGAGAAGACAACAGAGCATTTTGCTGAAGCTGTGAAGGACTCGGCTTGGAAAATTTGGGCCATTTGAGAAAGAATATTTAATGACAGTATCTGCAGAATTCCTCCCAGACTGGGTCTTTCCAATCTCAGAACTCAGGCCTTCCAGACCATGAGACCAATTGGAAAAAATAGAACAGGAAATCAAATGATGTTTCTTTGTGATGTTTGAGCCATTAGAGTGGGTCTGGATTTGAGATTTCCAGAAGGAACTAATTTTCCTATCTGAAAACTGCTGGTTTCAGGCAATCACTTCTGCCCAGGCTTACAGGGAGGAAGCCAGTTAGAACATGCAGAAATAGGCAAAACTGCATTTACTAATCATTTACCAAATCAGAAAAACATTTACCAAGAAATTGGTGAGTCAAAACAACTGCAGGCTGAGGGGATTTGCACCTGTTTGGACCCAAATTGATACTTCAGTGGGTCTTGCCTTTATTACTGTTCAACAAAACTTCAGGTCAATTTTCTCCTGCCCAAGGCTGGGTTTATTTTTTCCCCTGCATACCATCAGTCCCTGTGCTCTGACCACTTTTATATCTTGGGAAGGAGCAGAAAGGAGCTCTGTGAGTCAGTAGAAGTCATTTCCATCATTGTGCGGGGTTTGGGGCTGGATGAAGGGTCTGACATTCCCAGTTTGTGATGGGTGTCTGGGATTGCTCTTAGTGCATGAGCCTGCTTAGGAACAGACCCTGCTGGGGTTTGTGCAACATCCCAAAATACCCCTTAGTGCTTTAGGGAGATGATTTAGAGAAGGTTGCTTGCTTTTGTGAGCAGTTTGCAAAGTAAGAAGGGTTTGAGAAGATAAGGAAATGCAGGCAGGTGCGAGGGCAGATGGTTTCACACGTTGTATCTCCTGTCTGGTTTCTGTGGTGACTCTCATCTCCACCTCTGTCCCTTGAGTAGAGATTTCCCCAGCAAGCAGCGACTGAGTCACCCCCTGGGTGCTCATTTCCCCGCCCTGCTTTAGGGTGAAGTCAGGAGTCAGCAGATGAGTGCTTTCCACAGATGGCCGTGTCTCAGCCACACCACGTTGGCAATGTAACCTTTACAAGAGAGTCAGGGGTAGGAGTCTCTTGATGCACGTCAGTGTCACAGTCTAAATTCAGTGGCGTGGGATGCAGAAATGCCCATTTCTCATTTCTTCTGAATTTTCTCAGAATTTTCCCACTGGGTGCCTTGCTAAAGCTTTTAAATTGGTCAGCAGTGTGAAGCTTCTGAGATGAATCATCCTTAGTCAGAAAAGATTCCTTACCTCGAAACAGCTTCCCGTTGTGAAATCAGAGAGAGAGAACACGTTTCAGTCTCCCTCCTGCTAAAGGATGCCTGGGAAAGGAAATCCAAGTTTTATTCTCTTCATCAAATGTTTGTTTGTTTGATTGATTTGAAGGTACTGGAAATTTAGCAGTAATTTTTCCCTAATGCTGACTCGTCTTCCCCCAAAGCAATTAGTGCGGACAACTGATGAAGTGTTGGTAATCACTGTTTTCAGCAGCAGCAGTGGGATTATTTTAATATCTATGGGTGACTGTGGTTCTTGTGGACTCGGGGAGCTGCCTGCAAAGCCACAGCTATCCCAACTTCCCTGTGCTTTTGGCTGCAGGGATTGGGAGCCAACGGCATCCGGCTGACCATGGAGAGTGCTCTGACGGCCCGGGACCGTGTTGGGGTGCAGGACTTTGTCCTGCTGGAAAACTTCACCAGCGAAGCTGCATTCATTGAAAACCTGAGGAAACGCTTCAAGGAGAACCTGATCTATGTGAGTGGCACAGGGACAGTCACCAGGGTGCCCGTCAGTGACCTGGAGTGGGGTTGCTGCACGGGACAGAGCCGGCTTTGCTCTGCAGTGGGGTTTGGAGATGGTGGTGTCAGCTTCCACAGGCCGTGGGTGCTTGTGCCAGGGCCAGTCTGGGATGCTGTCATGTGGAGGGATGTAGGAACTCACTGCAGTGCTCTTGTTGAGATCTGGTGGCATTTACAGCACTGAAAATCCAGCTCTCACCATTATCTTCCGTCTCCTGAATTCACTCACTTCCGCCAACCTGGGACTTGAACTCGATCCTAGCTGTACATCAAAAATAACCCAGTGTTGTGGCTTGTTAGAAGCCCTAAAACCATCTGCAGTTGCTGTTTAGCCAGCAAGGATAACCAGGCTGGCACAACTCCAGCAGTGTCTCTCTCCCAGAGCTAAGAGGTCTCTCCCTCAGCACCCTTGGCCTGTTTGGGAGCCCTCAGCAGCATCCCCAGCACACCAGGACAGGTGTTGAGCCTCCAGAGACGCCTGAGCTCTGCCTCCAGACCCCCTGTAACCTCCCTGCTTTTTGTTCTCTTTTTCAGACCTACATTGGCTCTGTGCTGGTGTCTGTGAACCCCTACAAGGAACTGGAAATCTACACCAAACAGAACATGGAGCGGTACCGCGGCGTCAGCTTCTATGAAGTTTCTCCTCACCTGTGAGTGGGTTCCAGGGCAGGTTGGGTCATCCCCACACAGCTGGGACATGTGAAAACAGGCAAACAGGGCTTTTCCCTGTCCCAGCTGCCGCCCTGAAAATCCTGGGGATAGAAAGGGATAGAGAGGATCCTCAGGAGGGTGTGGTGTAGGGCTCTTTCTATTCCTGTTCCTCTCTCCACAGAGGATGAGTTGCCTTTGCAAGAGCAGTATTTGGAAAGGGAGTTGGTTCCTTCCTGGCTGCAGGAACAGAGTTGCTTACCCAGCCCTGGCAGGACAGGAGTTCATTGTTCCAGGGTTATTTGGGGTCTCTGTGTCCGGGCTCTGAGTTTCCCCAGCACGGGGCTAAGTAGGGGAAAGAGTTTCTGCTGTGTGGGGGTTTCTTTCCTACCTCTGCTGTTACTGCCTGACCAATATTTATCTGGTATTTCCCTTGTTGCTAAGATACCCTCAGCCTGTTGGAACAAGGAATGTATTTATTTACATGGTCTGGCCTGGTGAACATTCCCAATTTCCCATTAAAAAAAAAAAAAAGGTTTGAGGTTTAAAGTTATTTTTGAAGGCGTTTGAATTTTTTTGTCAGACTGGAAGAAAAAGATGACTGTGAGCTGAGGCCACATGGCTTCAGAATGGGGTTTTTTCAGGACTAAGGGCCAAATTCTGAGCACCTCTTAGAGGGTTTTTTATGTCGTGTTGTGTTTTGTTGGGTTTTTTAAAGACAGCTTGGAAGAGTAAATGATATTATTTTTGAGCAAACTATTTGGGTTGTTTCTTATTGCTGGCACACAGCCCAGGAGCGTAAACAAACCAGAATGTGCTGCAAGCACAGAGAGGGGGAGAAACACCATTACTTGGGAAAGTCTCAGCACTTGAAGTTGAATTTGTTAGGACAAAAATGTGATTTTTACTGTGTGATCCCATATGGGGGAGAATGAAACCTGAAGAACCCTGCATTCAAACCTGCTCATTTCTACATGAGCCACTTTGCCTGTGGTCAGGGAAGGGCTTCTGTGCCCTTGGATGCAAATTTTGGGACTCTCTGGAAAATCCTTGGGATTGTGGCTCTGTTTTTAAGTGTGCAGTAGGTACAGGATGATGACAATGCTCATGGATAGCAAAAGCACTGAGCAGATGTGCTTTAATTCCACTTAAATCACAGTGTAGCTGATTAATTTCTTAGGCTTTCTTTCTCCTTTTAACGAGTCCCTTCAGAAGCTGTAAAACGTGCAGCTCATAAGTGAACCCTGGAGAACTGTGATTCTGCTGCTCTCACTGGGAAAACAGAGTTTTTTGTTAACTGGTTTTGCTGTTCCATTGCATTATTTGATTATTTTATTGCATTATTTAATTATATATGCATTGAAAAATCCTCTGAGGAGCATCAAAATGCTCCATCTGCAGTGTAGTGCTCTGGGCTTCTCCTTTTCCACTAACTCAGGTGTCATTTTTCCTCTTTCTCATCTTCTAAACCGATTCTGGAAAGCCAAATCACTCCAAGGCTCCACTGTCAGATAGTTCAAGTCTAGGCCTGAGCACTGAGTTTCCTGGGAAGTGCATCCCGTTCAGAGGAGGAAAGTTACCCCTTGTGGGCTTGGAACACAGCATATTCCCAGAGATCTGTCACATCCTGTCCTGTTTATGGCCTGCAAACGGGACCATAAACATCTTTAGTGGGAGTGATTCTGCCTGTGCCGTGCGTGACTGGAGCTCGCGGGGCCATAAACCACCCCATAAAGGCCCCGGGGGCTAGAGGCACTGCTTCAAATCCAAATTAAATTTGCATTTCTTCAGCTCTTTCCAAAATACTCCAGAGGCAGAATCTGGATGGGAAGAGAGGGACGTGATGTGTTTTGTGGGGGGAGCGTGGAGTTGTGTTGCTAAGGGAGCTCGTTGGTGTTGCCTTAGCACCAAGTATTAATAGACTCGAGAAGGCCACGGCTGTTTTTTTGGTGTGATTATTTCTAATTAACAGCACAGCAGGAGAGTTTTAAAAAAAAAAAAAGGAAAAATGAAAATAAAAAACAAAGCCAAGCTGCTAAAAGGTTGTCAGGTATATGAAGACAGGATATCTGCTTGATCACCATGTGGGAGAGCTGAAAATGTTGCCTGATGTGAGCGTCCCTTCTCCTCTCCCTCTGAGCAGTTGTCACTCATCCCCTGCTGCTCTCTGGTGTTGGAGGAGTGTGTGAGACTTCTGGGTGTGAGATCCTGTCTGCTCTGTCACGGGCAGCAACGCAGAAATGAAAGAAAAATCGACAAAGGAGGAAGCGGAGGGGCAGGGTCAGGCTCTGTGTGCCAGGCAGGGGGAGCTGCCTGGTGTTGGGGGCAGCGGAGGGAGGCACAGGGAGCCTGCAGGATGCTCCGTAGTTTGTGGGGGCTTGTCCAGCTCTTCCCAGCATCCAGGAGGAGCTCTGGAGCCACCCAGACGGCAAAATGCAGTTGTGACCTTCTGAGTGTGTCATCACCTCGAAGATAAGCAAGAATAAATACCAGTGGAGAACAAGGTGTTTCCTGAATGTAAAACTTTTGTCCCATGGGACCAGCGTTGAGAGATCGTTTATATTTAGCAAAGCCAGTTGATCTGCACGGTTTAGTCACCTTCTGCCTTTTTTTTTTGGTCAGGGAAAAAAAAAATGAAAAGAGCAGTTTAAAAGAGTTTGAGAATTTGTGTCAGCACCCCGGCTCGGTGGTTGAGGTGTGACCAGAGGTGTCAGCGCTGTCCTGCGTTGTCACCAGCGCGCAGGAGCCGTGTGTGATCTCACCCAGCCCATGGCCTGGGGCTTTTTTGGGGGATGTCTCTGCCGGGATTTCACAGGCAAAGCCCCTAATGCCGGCTGTCCCCTCCCAGCTACGCCATCGCAGACAATTCGTACCGCTCGCTGCGCACCGAGAGGAAGGATCAGTGCATCCTCATCTCCGGCGAGAGCGGCGCCGGCAAAACCGAGGCCACCAAGAAGATCCTGCAGTACTACGCTGTCACCTGCCCCGCCAGCCAGCAGGTCGAGACCGTCAAGGACCGGCTGCTGCAGTCCAACCCCGTCCTGGAGGTACCTCCCGTGGTGGAATCCCGGCCCTGAATCACCGGGAATGCTCCCATTTCCCAGCGGAGGCGCTGGGGACAGCGTGTCCTGGGAATGCCGTGCGGGCACATCGCCGGGGAAATCCCGCTCTGATTCCCAGCCAAAGCTGTCCTGGCCCTTTCCAATCTGCCAGGAGCAGTTATGGCACGGATGGGGTGCAGGGAAAGCGGGGATTTGGCGTGGGAGGAGCTCTGGGTCACCGCAAACGGGGCACATCCTGGTGGGCAGCTCAGGAAGGGGTTCGTGGGTTCATTTTGTGGTGCTGTGGTGTCCTCTAGTGTCCACCCCACTGTGTGCACTGCCCTGCGCTGTCCCTGGCTCCTGCATCCCGGGAAAGGGGAGCTCCCAGCAGCAGGGAGAGCCCGGCAGCCCCTCTGGCAGCGAGCTGAGACAAGCGGCTGTGGTGGCAGAGGAGGCTTGGAAAAGGCTGTCAGACGTGACATATGTTGTCAGCGGTGGACTGGCATTCAAATCAGCTTGCAGGGGGGATGGAAGTGTTTTCAGAGGATGTTCCATCTGCACTGGGTGTAAAGATCAGCCTTAGAATTCGGGGAGCAATCTGTTTCCTTCTGGGTTTCCGGGAAGGAAAATCCTGGGCTGTAAATAAATAACTGGCAGCTTCGCCCAAGTGTTTATAAATAATCTGGCTTGGTACTCACTTATTTTTCTCTGATCATTCTCATTTCAGGCCTTTGGAAATGCAAAAACCCTTCGAAATGACAACTCCAGTCGGTTTGGGAAGTACATGGATGTGCAGTTTGATTACAGGGTAACTTGGAATCTAGTTTATAATTAAGAACTGGTCCCAGTTACAGGAGTTCTGTGGGTTCTTGTACTGCTGTGTGTGTGTAGTGAGTGCTTTGCATTTCCTTGGTGACAGCATAAGCAGAGCCTGTGGTAGCAAAGTTTGGGTCCAGAGGGTTTTATGGCACTCGCTTTCCTTCCATTCCTCCCTTATTTCTCTGGATAAGGGGACCCTGAGCTCAAATCCTTTTATTTTTGAGGTATTTTATTTCTAGTGCACTGTGCCAGTGGATACTCCCAAAGTATCCCACATAAACCAGCTGAGGGATGTGAAGATAATCCCTGTCCTGTGTAACTTTGCACAGTTTGTGTCCACTCTGATCCCAACTGCCCCACACCAGGAAGGTGGACACAGTGCAGGAGCTGAGGAGCTCAGCTTTGCCATCCTCCAGTCCTTTAAGTCTCCTTTAATCCCTCCACACTGAGTTTTGGTGCTTTCCCTTCGTGGTGAATACCTAGAAGGAATTTTACACAAGTCACTGAGCACTCAAATCGTGCTGGGGCTGAGATAGAGCTCGTGGCACAGAGTGACAGACAATTTTCTGTGCTTTTGTGGGCTTTTGCTTCAGATCTTGTCTTTGAACAGACAAGCAAGAAGCAGAAATATTTTCCTCTGTCTGGTTTGGTTTAGGGGGCTCCTGTTGGGGGCCACATCTTGAACTACCTCCTGGAGAAATCCCGAGTTGTGCACCAGAACCACGGCGAGAGGAACTTCCACATCTTCTACCAGCTGCTGGAGGGAGGGGAGGAGGACCTGCTGAGGAGGCTGGGCCTCGAGAAGAACCCACAGCTGTATCACTATTTAGTAAAGGTGAACATTAACCAGTAACTCCTAAAATATTTCATTAACAGGACTGGGATATTTTCAATTGAGTTTGTAATTTCCTTCCCTCACTTCAGAAATAACTCTGAGGTGGCTGCTATGAAAGAAACATTGAGCATGGATAATGTATCTTTGATGGTTATTTACTTGTTTATATCAAACTGTGTCTTTTTAGGGTCACTGTGCAAGGGTCAGTTCCATAAATGACAAAAATGAGTGGAAGATCATGAGGAGAGCCCTGTCTGTTATCAGCTTCAATGACAGCGAGGTGGAGGTGAGGTTTAGCAGCACAGATTTTCCTCCTTTTAAGGAATTTTTCTGCTTTGATTTGGGATTTCTGGTTGAAATCAGCAAATCAATTCAGAGTGAATGTATTCTCTACAAAAATCCTGAAAAAGATACAAAATGTTCTCCTAAAATGTGAATTAATACAAAAACCTCGCTGTGTGTTCATTCCATCATCCTCACCTCTGCCTGTTGCTTCCATCCCAGGATTTGCTGAGCGTTGTGGCCAGTGTCCTGCACCTGGGGAATGTCCAGTTTGCTGCTGATGAGCAGGGGAATGCTCAGGTCACTACAGAGAATCAGATTAAATACCTGGCCAGGGTGAGTATCACCAGTGAGGGAAGTATTACAGGAAAGGTGAATTGTAGGGAATTCCTTATTTTAATCTTGATACCATGATATAATTTTAGACTGTGATTTAGAAGTTCTCGTAAATTTTACTTTCATTTGACCTAAATAAAATGCAAATATTATCATCAAACCCTTTTAATTGACAACTTCTCTATTTACCACCTGACCCACCACTGCCTTGAGCTTTTCGCCTTCGGGCAGTGAGGTTGGAACAGACTCTGGAGAAGAGTTTTAAAGAAAGAACCACCTTTGTGCCTTTGCTTGGTCACTTCCTCGTGCCAGAACCTTGCAGCCAATTCATTTGTTAGCTCATATCCCTGCCAGAAAGGAGGGAAGGGAGAGATTGATGCTGCAGAGGTCTTGCAGTGAGAGTGGGAATTAAGGGTTGCTTCACTGGGCTGGGATTTGAGGAGAATGGAATGTACAGCTCCATGAATGAATTGAATATCCTGCTTGCAGCTCCTGGCAGTGGATGGCTCTGTTCTTCGGGATGCATTGATCCACAAGAAGATCATAGCAAAAGGGGAGGAGGTGAGAACAGGCCCTGGGGATTTGGGAGGTAAATGGGATTAAATGAATCAGCTCTGCCAGCACTTCCCTCGTCACCTCTCACGAGAGGTTGTCGCTGCACTGGTGACTGTCCAGCCCTGAGCAGGATGGATTTGAGTGGCTGTTAATTAATGATGAAAGCAGGAAAAGGGGGATCCCGTGGTTTGGGGGGGCTGCTGAGTGGCTTTTCTCTGCTCCTGCCTGCAGCTGGTGAGTCCCCTGAACCTGGAGCAGGCTGCCTACGCCAGGGACGCCCTGGCCAAGGCCATCTACGGCCGCACCTTCTCCTGGCTGGTCAACAAGGTCAACAAATCCCTGGCTTACAAGGCAAGTGACCCTTCTGTTTGTTGATACCCAGCCAAATGGGAAAGCAGTTTCCAAAGCTCTCAGCTGCAAAGCAAGTTCCATGTTTTTAGTCCTTTCTAAATGAATTTGTTTTCCCAACTGCGCAGTAAACGCCGTGGTTAAATGATTGAGATCCAGGGATGGATCATAGCTGTGAGTAAATACCTACATTTGTTTTCTGCTCTGTTGCAGGAAGAGAAGTTTCCAGGCTGGAGAAGCACAACAGTTCTAGGATTGCTGGACATCTATGGGTTTGAGGTTTTCCAGCACAACAGGTTTGTTTTAATAAATTCGGAATGACTTTATTCAGTTACAGTGTTTTCTCTCCCGTGGGAACCAAGGGATTATTCCATTTCTTTGTGAAAGAGGTGGCATTTAAATGTCAGGAATTCAGGTGAAAAACTGATAATCACAGGGTTTCTAACGCTTGGGACATCCAGCTAGTAGTTAGCATTTACAGCTATTAATGGTTCTGGTATTTTAAATAAACTGTTGGGTTTTTGGGGTGTATTTGTGCCTTAGCTTGAGCCGTGCCTTTGTCCAGCTCTGCAGCCCAGGGGTGGCTGTTGTGGCATCTTCCCATGGTGGTGATAAATCAGGGCATGGCACTGACAGAGGCTGGAACCTCCCTGGCAGGCAGCACTGAAGCAGGACTCTCAAATTTGCAGTGTTATTGGGCCTTTATTCAAAGTTTTTGTGTTCCTCCATATTCCATCCTTCATATCCATTTCTCCCTCCTACTGGAACTCTTTTGAGTTTCCCTAAATAATAAACTTACTAAATTTGTACAGCCAAGAAACACTTCACAAAAATCTCTTTCTCTTGCTTTACTGTATTCCTGCTGCTCCCACTGGTTGTAGCTGAATTACCCGTGCTCCAGCCTTAGGGATGATTTTTCTGATTTTTCTTGGCAGCTTTGAGCAGTTTTGTATTAATTATTGCAATGAAAAGTTGCAGCAGCTCTTCATTGAACTCACCCTGAAATCAGAGCAAGAGGAGTACGAGTCCGAGGGCATCGCGGTAAGAGCCCAAACCCTCCCTTCCCTCTCCTCCCAGGGGCTGCAAAAGGAGCTGCTGCTGTGATGTCCAAATAAAAAATTAAAGAACTTTCCTTTTTCCCTTCTTTTGGAAACCCTGGTAACTGTGTGAGGCAGCTGGAAGTGAGTAATGCCATCCCAAGCTTTTACCCTGATTTAAAGAAAGGGAATTTTAGGAAAACAAATGGGATGAGTGAAAAAGCTTTGACAGAAAGATTGTTCAAGTCAGGTGCTCTCTGAAATGTTCTGACATTTACCTGGTTTTTTTTCCTAGTCTAGAGCTGTTTTCACCTAAGTGTGGTTTCTTATCTTTGCAGTGGGAGCCAGTTCAGTATTTCAATAACAAAATAATTTGTGATTTGGTGGAAGAGAAATTCAAAGGCATCATTTCTATTTTGGTGAGTTGAAAACACCTTTTTGAATGAAAAATTTGGGGCAGTGTTGTGGAAAACAAGGGGGGAAACATGGGATAGAAATCAGTTTATGTTGGAACTGTTTGAGTAGGTGGGAAGAGAAATAAATCACTGAACAGTGACACCATTAAAAGTCATTGTATCACTTCCATGGGCTCTGGGGAAAGCAGCTCCCAATCCAGCCAGTCTGGAAGGAGGGAAATCTTTTCCTTTCCAGCTCAAGAATTCTTCGTTTATTGAACTAAAAGTTGGTTGCCTGTGGAAAAGTCAAAGGGCCAGACTGGGGCAGTGTTTCAGTAAAGCAGAGCCCAGTCAGAAATCCCAGGAATTTGTGTGTTTGTAGGATGAGGAGTGTCTGAGACCTGGGGATGCCACAGACACGACGTTCTTGGAGAAGCTGGAGGAGACTGTGAAGAACCACCCTCATTTTCTCACGTGAGTGTTCCCACAGCTGAGGGCAGTGGTGGATCCCGGGGTAGGAATAACATCCTCACTGTGCTGGGTCCCACAGAAAAGATGATTATTTTCTTCTACAAAGAGATTTGATTGATATTTAAGATAATATAAAATAGGTTGTGAACACTAAGTGCCTGGCTGAGCTTCAGAATGTAAAAGGGGCAACAGAACTCTTGTCGCTGACTCGCCTCTCACCTTGCAGATGATTTACTTCAGTCCTGGAGCCCCAAATGTCTGTTTATTCTAAATGTTCTGCTTTTATTCTGAATGCTCAGTTTAGGATGTCCACATCTTATGTGCACACAGAATCACTCTGCAAGGAACATGTAATCCCCCTTTTCATTGAACATAAATACATTTAATGACACTTCTGTGACGTGCTGGTTGATAACTTCATTTACCCGAAAATCACCAAGTCTAATTGACATTCCCAGCCCACCTTTGCGTGGGGCCACTCCAGGATTCAATGTCCTGGTGCTTTTTGAAGTGAATCCTGCAGGATTTTGTGTCTCCTGAAGGTTTTTGCTCCCTCCCCAGGCACAAACTCGCTGACCAAAAGACGCGCAAGTCGCTGGGGCGGGAGGAGTTCCGGCTCTCGCACTACGCCGGGGACGTCACCTACAGTGTTGCAGGTAACACAGAAAAAGCAAAACTTGGGGCCTAAAATACATCCCCACATCACCTGATCAACCAGATTAATTTCAAATCTCAATCCCTGCCTTGAAGTTCCCTTGGAACAGCCTGAGTGGTTTGTTTTTCTTCCAGGTTTTCTAGATAAAAACAACGACCTTCTCTTCCGGAACCTGAAGGAGGTGAGTGTGGAGAGAGGAGGTTTCCAGATCAGAGTGAGGAGCTGGGTTTAAAATGGGGTAGCAGCTGAGGGAAAGGATTCTTTTAGATTCCACCTGGAGGCTGTGTGTCCGCAGGGTTGGGCTCTGAATAGAGTGATTGAGATCCCACCGTTCATTTTGTTATTAGAAACAGTTTTGTCCCCGGGTTTCTCAGGTTGTTCTCTGTACTTCATCTCTGAAAACATCTCTCTCTGCAGACCATGTGCAACTCAGAGAACCCCATCATAAACCAGTGCTTTGACAGGACAGAGCTGACAGACAAAAAGAGACCTGAAACGGTGAGAACTCGAGAGCTGGAGGGAGCTGTGGCTGTTCCCTCTGTCTAAAGCCTGAACTCTGACATGATCTGAATGCAAACCCCTCACATTCTTCTGGTTTGTAGCCAGCTCCAAGTCATCCCTTCATGTGTAATTTTCTTCCTTTTCTCCTAGGCAGCAACTCAGTTCAAAAACAGCCTCTCCAAACTCATGGAAATCCTGATGTCCAAAGAACCCTCCTACATTCGCTGCATGAAACCCAACGATGCCAAACAGGCTGGTATGGCCCTGGGGACAGACAGAGCACGGGATCCCAGTCAGGGAGGCACAGAAAGGAGCAGAAATGAAACCCTGCACGATTTTGGGTTCATTTTGGGTCTCTGCTTGAGCTTCTGTAGGGAGAGGGTGGCAGTGCCAGCAGCCAGGAGTGGGAATGGGAGCACTGCTCTTGGGTAGAGGAAGGTCATGGTTAAAGTAAGGAATTATTGACCTATGTAAATTCATTATGATGACCTTACTCTCCTTCCTTTTTGGTTCCTCTATGCATAAAACATCCCAAAGGAAAACTTCATTTTGGAACTAAATATAAAGAATTAAAAAGGGCTGGGAGGGAAGGCAGGAGACACAAAGTTCTGTGGGACTTGGGCTGTGAGGATCCGTTAGAGGTTAAAGATAATCGTGTGAGACACAACAAGAGCTGAGCATTCCCCTTCTCCAGACAGAGGGGCAGCTGTGCACTGATTGTGTTTCTCCATTTCCATGCCCTGCCAAGATCGATTTGATGAAGTCCTGATCCGACACCAGGTGAAATACCTGGGGCTGATGGAGAACCTCCGGGTGCGCAGAGCCGGCTTCGCCTATCGGAGGAAATACGAGGTGTTCCTGCAGAGGTAAAGCTGCTTTGGAATTCTTTCCCTTGCTGCTCCCTCTCCCTGGGCTTCATCTCACTGATATTGAGGCTGGGGAGCTGTTTTGAACAGCACCCCTCTACCACACAGAGGGGTGGGGAGCTTGGGCTCTCCCCTTCCCATGGCTTCTCCCCTTCCCATGGCCTTCCTCCCTCCTTGAAATTCACTTCTCTCCCTAAGATTTCTTCTCCTGCCAATTCCCAGGTACAAATCCCTGTGTCCAGAAACGTGGCCCACGTGGGATGGGCGGCCCTACGATGGGGTGGCTGTGCTGGTGAAGCATCTTGGCTACAAACCAGAAGAATACAAAATGGGACGGTCAGTTCCGCCTTCTGAATTTGAGGTTATGAATCACTGCATGTCCGTGTTGTCCCTTTGAAATAAAGCTTCTCTAGATAATGGGGGAGGGAAAGATTACAGAGCCCAAAGGGGATGCCAAAAGCAAGTTGCTCCAGCTTGTTAAATGTAATTGTGCATTTCTCTTTCTAGAACAAAGATTTTTATCCGCTTTCCCAAGACTTTGTTTGCGACAGAAGATGCTCTGGAAGTGAGGAAGCAGAGTCTGGGTGAGGCACTCACACTTGCAGTGGATTTCTGTTGAAAAAGTGTAGTCTTTTTCTGCCAAAATCTGCTTGGTCACAGTTGCAAATTGCTGCTTTTCTTGCAATTCCAGCCACAAAAATGCAGGCGACGTGGAGAGGTTTCTACCGCCGGAAGAGATTCCTGACCATGAAACGCTCAGGTATGAGAGACAGAGAGAGAGAAAGAGGGGGACATGTTCCCTCAGCAGCTCCTACAGCAATTCCCAGCTTTTTACTGACATTTATCCAATCTGTCATACCATTAAAAACTCATATTCTTGCCCTCATGCCCCACTGAAAGCTGGTTATTTCCAGGGTGGGTTTTCCTGAGCATTTTTTGGTGCCACTTTTGTGTGGAGTCAGTCTGGGGATGAAGGACCTGCCTCAATGCAAAATCTTTGTGTTATTTTTAGCCATCACCATCCAGTCCTGGTGGAGGGGAACCCTGGGACGCCGAAAAGCTGCCAAGAGGAAATGGGCAGTGGAGACCATCAGGAGGTGTGTGAAGAGCAGCCCAAGCCCTCAAACATCCCCTTCCTTAACAATAAGATGCTAAAAATAAAACTTTCTCGTCGCTACAGAATTTTTAACCAAAAAATTACAACTATTAAATAAAGCTCAGGTTCTATTAAATAGAACCTTTAAATACCACTAATTTTGATCACTTTTTAAATTTTCTAACAATATTTTCCACACCCACAGGTTCATTAAAGGCTTCATTTACCGGAACCACGCGCGGTGCCCAGAGAACGAGTATTTCCTGGATTACATCCGATTCTCCTTCCTGATGAACCTCAAGAGGAACTTACCAAAAAATGTCTTGGATAAATCGTGGCCAACTCCTCCCCCATCACTCTGTGAGGTGGGAATGACCCCTGGGATGTGGGAGGGGAATCCAGGGCTAGAGGATTGCAGCTTCTTGGGGTGTGGTGTCATTGCAACACCGTTTTCTCTTGAGTTTCTCATCCGTTTCTGAAATTCCCATCCATTTTTCTCTTTAACAAATTCAGTTCCCTCTGTTGCTGTTACTATTCTGCATCTGCTTGAATTGGTTTATTTGCTCAGAATAAAATATTGTAGAAAATCCAAGCTGCCTTATCCAAAGAATGGTTTGGATTGAAGGTACAGCTGGAAGGAAGGAAGGAAGGGCACAGTAGTGCAGAGAGGAGGGATCCTGATGTTTATTCTCCATTCTAAAGCAGCTGGAGAAGTCACAGGGCAAATCCTCATAGAGAAAGGCAAAAAATAAACTACTTATTCTTTAATTCTTGGTCAGCAAACAGCTTTTTAACCCAGCAGTGCATTTTCTGCAGTTGTAGCTGCTCTGTTGGGCTTGTCCCTATTGGTTTTTCAGTGGCTCTGCTCTATTGGGTTTTTGTCCCTGTTGGGTTTGTCAGTGGTTCTGGAGTGTTGGATTTGTCTGTGCTGGGTTTTTGTCCCTGTTGGGTTTGTCAGTGGTTCTGGGCTGTTGGGTTTTTGTCTCTATGGGTTTGTCAGTGGTTCTGGAGGGTTGGATTTGTCTGTGCTGGGTTTTTGTCCCTGTTGGATTTGTCAGTGGTTCTGGAGTGTTGGGTTTTTGTCTCTACGGGTTTGTGAGTGGTTCTGGGTGGTTGGGTTTGTCCCTGCTAGGTTTGTCAGTGGTTCTGGGCTGTTGCATGTGTCCCTGTGGGTTTGTCCCTGTGGGTTTGTCCCTTCTGGGTTTGTTCCTGGGGGTTTGTCCCTGGTTCTGACCCGTCCCCTTCCCCGTGGGCTCCCCGCAGGCGTCGCAGCTCCTGCGCAGGCTCTGCATGCAGAACATGGTCTGGACCTACTGCAAGAGGATCAGCCCCGAGTGGAAGCAGCAGGTATGGGGCACCTTTGCAGGGTTTCCTTGACATTCCCAAGAGGCTGCAGGACATGGAGGAGAGGAGCAGCTGGAGGGGAGGGCCAGGGCCCTGCACAGCAGTGGGGAGCTGCAGGGTTGTGAATCGCTGCTTTCTGGGCTGCCACAGGAACGGGGTCATTGATTTGGGTTTAGGTTAGAGACAAAAGACTGGAATGTGCATAGAAGAGACCCCATTCTACACATATTTGAATAGGTACTATTTAAAGAGTCTGTGGAGCCAAGCCCCCACATAATTTCTCTATTGAAAGGCCCTGTTACTCTGCCCATGGAAACTAAAAATATAAGAAGCTGCATTATTCTGCCTGTACCATGTGAAGTGGAGAGTAAGAATCCTGCAGACACAAACCCAGTCATTTTCCAAACAGAGAAGTTACAGGAACAGTTTCAGCTGCTCTGTTGTAGCTAAAAAGAATAAAAATGATACTGAGACTTGATTCATCTCATGGAAAGGTAGGGGGAGGGAGTTTTTGTGTTAAAAAAGAAAAAGCTCAGTAAAGAGACATAATAGGAGATGTTGGCTGTAACTGCCATGAAGGTTTTTCACTGCACAGTCTCTCACCTTCTGCAGTGCATGGACACCTGGAAGGAAAGGCTGGGGCTGAGCCTGTGATTAAAGACATGGGATTAACTCAGCTCAGCAGCTGCTTTCCCCCAGCAAACCAGACTCACTGATAAGGAGCCTCTTTTATCCCCATTTTTCCCTGTAAATCATTGCCATGTCCTGTGGCAGAGCCCTGGCCTCCAGTACAGCAGTGGGGATTTATTTTCCCAGTCCCTGGTTTGTTCTTGGAGCAAAGGAGCCCAGAGCTCAGGTCAGTGGCAGGGGCTGGAACTCTGCCACCTCTGAGGGACTGAAGGTTTGGGGTGACTCCTTATCCCAACAGGAACGAAATGATGACTGCTAATAAAACCACAAAGGGAACGTCTCTTCTGACACCCATGTATCTTTTTAATGAGGAGAAATTTTATACTAAACAAGAACACTTCTTTTGTCCTTGCAGTTGGAACAGAAAGTAATTGCCAGTGAGATTTTCAAGGGTAAAAAAGACAATTATCCTCAGAGTGTTCCCAGGCTCTTCATCAACACTCGACTGGGTGAGTAGGGGTTGCCAAGTTTAACAGGAGGAAGGAAAGGGGGGATTAATCTACTCTTTTCTTGCTGGAAATTCCTTTCTGACCCCCCACCTCTTTGGTTTTAATACAGGTAGAGAAGAAATAAATACTAAAATCCTTCAGGCATTGGAAAATGAAGCACTTAAGGTGAGAGATGTGTGCCAGTACTTCCATCAAGCTCCCCAGAGTTAATCAGCAGAGGGGCAGATGAGATTGCTAAAGTACAGCAAGAGTTTTACATTGTATTAAGCTTGTAATACTTTAGGGGACAGTCTGGGAAGAGCTGATGGATTAGAAAGTGGAGATTTGGGCAGTTTAATGCTGTCAGTTAAGAACTGAATGGGTTACAGCTGGAGAGGAAGGGGGAAAACCCCAGAGTGACACCAGACCTGGGTTTCCCAAGCCCCAAGCAGCGCAGCCAGCACCGTGTGTCCAGAGCTGCTCTGGGGCAGAGGGGAAGTTCTGGCACAGAGAATTTTCTGCATTCCCAGTTTCCCAGGCCCTGGTCGGTGCCTGCTGGGGGCTGGCAGTGCCCCAGGTGGGATCTGGCCCTGCTCACTCCTGTTTCAGTACGCAGTGCCCGTGGTCAAGTACGACAGGAGGGGCTACAAGGCGAGGGCACGGCAGCTGCTGCTCACCCAGAGCTCGGCCATCGTCGTGGAGGAGTCCAAGATCAAGCAGCGCATCGACTACTCCAACCTGACAGGTGGGAATGGCACAGGGACCCAGCACCTCAGCTGCACTTCTTCATGTACTCATAGAAATCCTCATTTGTCTTTGTCCTGGACAAGAACGGGATGAGCTGGTCCTGGCAAGCGTTTTAGTATCTTGTAATTGAGTTTCTCTGTAAAATGTCACCAAAATGACTCAATTCATCTCCCTCAGCCTTCCCCCAAGGGAGTTCCCAACTGCAGGGCCCTGCTACGGGGCAGTTGCACCATTCCTGCACAGCAGCTCTCTGGGCCACTGCAGCTTTTGGCCCTCGGAATATCTGTCAGGGACTGGATTCTTTGGGAGGGGGGATCCTGCCGAGCCTGCTGCAGTGTGGTCACTGCAGTGTGGTCACTGCAGCCTTTGGCTGAAGCCTGGCCCCTCAGCCCCCCTGCAGCCTCTCAGCTGTGCTGTGTGGGAGCAGTTGCTGCATTCCTGGGACAGGCTGTGGAGCACTCCCCAGGTCCCGGCAGTGCCGCTGACGCTCCCGTCTCTCCCCCAGGCATCTCCGTCAGCAGCCTGAGTGACAACTTGTTTGTGCTGCACGTGCACTGTGAGGACAACAAGCAGAAGGTACTGGGGGCTCACCCCTCCCTCCTCCAGGCCCCTCTGGAGAAAGGGTGAAAGGCACAGGGGGGCACACAAGGTGGACAGGGATGTGGCTTTGTGCCAGCTCCAAGGGGCCCTTCACTGGTATTTCCCTGTGCTCAGCTGGGGCTCCAGTGCTTGTTCTGGTGCTGGCCCTGTCCCTTCCAGCAGGGTGGTTTTGGTACCGTGACACTAAAGCCACGATCCTAAAGCATGGACTCTCCTCTCAGGGAGACGTTGTCCTGCAGAGTGACCACGTGATCGAGACACTGACTAAAACAGCCATTCTGGCCAACAAAATCAACAATGTCAACATCAACCAGGGCAGGTGAGTGGCACCAGGGCCCTGCCTTGGCTCTGCTTCAGCACTGAAGGAAACATTCCTGTACCCTATCCAAAGAACCCAGTCCACCTCAGCCAGGGCTCCAGAGCAGATCTGTTGCAGCTCTGTTAACACCCAGCTCCTGCAGAGTCCCCCACGCTCACCAGAGCTGTTCTCACCCTTTGCTCTTCACAGCATAAAGTTCACAGTAGGACAAGGCAAAGAAGGGATCATTGACTTCATCTCGGGATCAGAACTGCTCATAGCCAAAGCCAAGAACGGGCATCTAACAGTGGTGAGTGTGGGCTGGGGATCACTTACCCTGGATCCTAAGCAGCATTCTGACATGGGACATGTGCCATGGGCTGTTCCTGCCAATGGCAATGCCCTGCTATCCCAGCCTTTCCCCCAGTTGGAGCTGGGCACGGGGCTCCTGCAGCCCTGAGAGGCTGCCAAGCTCACACACACTAAGCAAGGGACTGTCCCAGCACTCACTTTTTATTCCCCCTGCCCCCAACATTCATTTACTCCATAGCAAATCAAATTTTAAATACATTTAAAAACACAAACAAAACCCTCTCCCCTTCTCAGCTTGTTTGTGGTGATCGTGGCAGTCAGATCAGCCCCACAGCTGATTTATGCACCGTCACATCCCAGCTTATTCCAACTAAATCCAGAGCAAATCCAGACTGCACTGACTCCCCTTCCAGCAGAGCTGAGAGCTCCCATTAGGACCACAGGCTCCCCAACCTCAGCATGCTCAGGAATTAAACCTTCTGCAGCATTCTGACCACACTTTCAAACCTGTCCTTCTCCTGCAGGTCGCTCCTCGGTTGAATTCCCGATGATGAAAAATTCCCTGTGCCAGGACCTTTCCCTCCACGGAATTGGCTGAACATCATTCCCAGCAAACCCCCCCTTCCTCGCTTTGCTCTTTCTGTTGTTACCAAAGACCTGCACTTTCAGATCAACCACAAAATACATCCTTGCTCTCTAGTCTTACTCTCAAAGTCCCAAACAAAGGCCTTCTCCTCTCTTCCTTACCC
The DNA here is from genome assembly GCA_013398015.1 of Oreocharis arfaki. Lineage (NCBI taxonomy): Eukaryota > Metazoa > Chordata > Aves > Passeriformes > Paramythiidae > Oreocharis > Oreocharis arfaki. The sequence continues at coordinate 134,509 of VZRR01005892.1, read as the reverse complement.
GACTGAACGTGGGGTCCAGCACAGCCTCCCTGCAACCACGGCTCGGGACCTTCAGCTGGGCTTTGAGAAAGAGTTTAAGCCCTGATGGAAATGACCAAAATTTGTGCTTGTCATCACCAAAAAAAAAAAAAGCACAATCAGAAAACAAGTAACTCTGCTGCTTTCTCAGCCAAATCAAAGAAATGCCAAACTTTGTATTCAGAATGTTTTATGAAGAATTTTGCTCGGAGATGTTTTAATGCTTTGTGTTACAAATATAGTGAAGCCATATTGTGTAAATGAGTAAAACCTGTAAATACTTTATAGCCAAGGATGAGATGCACTACGAGAGATGGAGTTGATGTGGAAACTCTTTATGTTTTAGATTTGGAATTTTTGTTGTTTTTTAGTTTATGGTTACAAGGTATAACCTGAAAAATCCATCATGTAACTACTTCACTCATCAGGAGCCAGAGACTTTTATCTTTTTTTGAAGTCAGCTGTCCCATTTCTTGCTATTTTTATACCGTAGGAATTTTTTCATATCCACACAAACACAATGTAATACAAACTGCAGAGGTTACCACTGCTCTGGGCTGGCCATGGGATGAACTTGAGCTTCCCCCCTTTGCCCTTCCCTGTCTGGGGGTCACCACTGCCCCCTCCCCACACAGCTCCGCAGGCTCAGAGCAGCACCTTCAGGAAAAATGGCTTTTCCTCTTGTTCCCAGCGATAACTGGAAGTCTGATTCCCACAGTATTTGTATCAGTGCCTCAGTGCTGCCTTAGGAGGGAGGGCTGGGCACTGCTGCTGCCCCACAGCTCCGGGGACACAGGGGTTGGCTGCTGGCTGCAGCACTGGTTTATCCTCAGCACCTTCCTTTAACCCAACAGCTGCAGGGTGCAGAGCTCCATGGGGAATTCCTGCTGCATCCATGGCACAGCTCCACAGCCCAGCCTGTGCATCCTGCTCTGCTTGCCTTAGACACCCTTCCCCTGCAGCAGCCACAGCCAGCCCTGAACCAATCTCACCCAACGCTGCCTCTCTGACCCCCTCAGCTCAGTCTCCTCTGGTTCCTGACATGATGCCATTGTCCAGCCCTGCTCCAGGCTGGAATGAGGGATACACTGCAGGCCATCCCCCCTGGATGTGCTGCAGTGTGTGCAGAGCACGCTGCAGATGTCGGTGTATAACCTCTGCCAGACTACGCTGAATAAATTTTTACAAAAAAAAACAACTCCCCTTGTCTTTGGTGCAGTTTCCTTCCATGTTCCAGGGGGAGGCTGAGCCCCAGCCCCATCTCTGTGTCCATTACAAGGAGCAGGTTATTCCCAGCAGAGCAGATCACCTGTGTCCCATCCCTCCCTCCATGGAACTGGAGTGGATGAGAAATGCTGCAACAGCAGGTGAGAGAACTCCCCAACCATTTCCCAGGGTTTTATACAGGGAAAGACTGGATAAAAGGGCTGCTCCCAGCAGCACAACTCACGCTCAGACCAAATCTTCCTTCTCTCCTGCCTGAAGAACAAGGCTGTTCCTGCTGCTCTCTCCCCCTCCAACTGTTCCTAGTACAAGCAACAAAGGAAAGTTATTCTTCTAAAAGAAAGTCATAGTGATGTTTGGCATTTTTAATTTAGGTTTGTTTTATTTAAGTTTAATGTTAATTCCATGCTGTGTTTCAGTAAGAACAATACAGATTCTGTATCTGTGGCTCCAGTCAGATATCCAGTAGTACAAATTAGCTTCAAGTTACACATACTGAACAAAAGAGGTTGAGCGAGCGAAGGGAGATGGGGAGAGGGGAGGGAGAAAAGAAAAAATATTGAACACGCATGCAGGCTTATCAATGCCACCTTCAATGCTAACCTGCTTGGAGGGAAAGTAAAGAACAGGCAAGAATGAGCAGCCACGGATTGTTGAACTGTTACCAGCACCATGATTTTTCAGCAACATTTCAGCAGTTTGGAAACTTTTTGTTTTTATACAGTAAAACCACTACAAATAAATGTCCCAAATGCAACCTCGCAACTTCAAGCTAAACACCCAATTAAGTTGAAACATTGGTATAAAATTCAGTTTAAACAGTTATAAAAAAAAAAAAAGAAAGATGCCACCACATGAGCACTACCTGGCCAGGACCAATCTCTCCCTACACGGCCTTCAGGTGTCACATCCAGGTCTGATGGCAATGTCACCACAGCTGGCAGAGACAATACAGTAATGCTGAAAGAGCCTTTACGCAGTCCTGTTAGTGTCTTAAAGAACCTAAAAGCTGGCACCAGTAAAATCCACAGAAATTCACTCTTGCCTTTAAGAACTTTTAAACTGTGTAAAAAAAATAAAAATAAAGAAACCCAACAGGGCAGGAACCTAAATTCTGAGACCCAATGTAAAAGTCAGATTTGGTGGTTCTCAGAGTGACACTGAGGGTTTTTGTGGGGAAGGGGGAGGGTGGTCAGAGATGGGTTCTCTTGTTGGCCTTTGTGTCTCACTGGTTTTCATCTTCCACATCCTGCAGCGCTTCTTTATTCTGTTCTTCACCTGTGGAAGTGGGAAGAAATAAGGAAAATATCACCATTTAAAACTGAGAGCTGCAGAAAGGCTTAACAAGCACCTAGAGATTAATAGTTCCATGCAATACACGCTCACTCTCCCACTCCACGCTGCCAGTTCCGGAGTGAAGCGTTCCCATGGAAATGAAGCCTCGGAATCACCTGCACCCTCACACACAACTGCAGCCAGGCCATGAGAACCCGTGAGGACAAACAAACCCAGCCCTGAAAACTGACACCACGCAGGTGAGCAATCCTGCTGAGCCAGGGCTGGGCAGCCAAGGCAGAAACCATTGGAGGAGCTGTGGATCAACATCCTTGGAGCAGGAAATACCTTCCCCAAACCCTCATCTCTACCTTTTTCTGCCCGAGCCCACTCAAGTCTCAACAACAGCAAAGTACTTCAGGCAATTTGATACAGTTACACTGATGGCAGGAATTACCAAAGATACGAAAAACACCCTACTGCAAGTCCAGCCTGACAAGAAACCCTGGGCTTGAGGTTATTAGAGAAAAACATCTTGTGGAAATTAATTTCTCAGTTCAAGCAGGCTGTGCCATGCAGTGGAATGGGGTCTGTCCATGAGAATCCTGTAGTCTGGTTACATTCCAGCTGCCCCAGGGAGCCCCATGCAACATCTTCTGCAGGGCTTTGCCAAAATTCTGCTGCAACTGGGGAAGTTCCAGGTAGCTCAGCTGGTGCCATCACACATGCACAACTCACTTAATCGATAAGGGAGACTGAAAAAGTGTTGACAATTATCTGTATCCACAAAAGATGGTACTCTCTTAAGGGTGATAAACAGAAACTAGTAATTAAAAACTTAATTTGCAGTAAAACCTAATCAAATTAGATTGATGACTTCCAGTAGATAAGCAGAATGTCTGCTCAGAGCATGTCCAGATTCAGGATTACCACCAGGTACAAAGGGAGGTAGATTTTGGAAGAGAGGGCCTAGGAACACGGGACATTCAACAACAACAAAGGTTATAGATAGAATTCCATTCAGGATCATTTAAGAGAGGAAAGCAGAGGCCCTAACCCAGATTAGAAGATCTGAGCATGCTCTAACCAACACACTTAGGCTAATACTCCTCTACCAGGCCACTGTGAAGTACTTTTCATGCCCAAATACTCTTCTATCCATCCAGGTTTGCAGCTCAATTCCCAAACGTGTGAGTTACTCTGGATCTTAGTCAAGCACATCATCCCTGGGCAGGGGGACAGGTGCCACAGGAGTGGCAGCAGGGACACAAGCATTGGTCAGCAGTGGGTGACAGAGGCAGGCACTGTTAGTGACAGGAAAACTGACACTGAAAACTCCAGTGAGCCACGACAAGAGACTTACAAAGTAGAGTTTTTAGGAAATGAACAGTTGGACTTCCCTTTAGGAATCTATATAGCAGGAAAGAAGGGGAGAACAGGAATCATATGCAGATGACATTACAAGCGTGGAAATAAACTCAACACCCATCTAGGCCATGGGAAAGCTACAGGGATTGGGATGGGAGAGCAGCAGCTGGGGAATGCCTGCTTTACATCCCCTACACCCTGCACAGCTGAAATGGAAACAGGGAAAAGCTTAATGCCAAGGAACAAGCCTTTTCCAAGCCTCTCCCACCCCTTAGAAACTGCTAATTGTGCCACTATTGATTTCACTGCTCTGCTCTGCTCGTTTGGGAATATGGAGCTCTGGAAGCATCAACTGGAAATGCACTCAGAGTATTGGCAAAGTATGAGGGAAACTTTACTTTGCACCTGTGTCTAAATATTCTACATAAACACCTTTTTTTTTCTGGATCTCAAGAATTCCACCACGATTTTAAGTAGTCCTACAGTATTTTCAATTCTGCAAGCATTATCTTTCTGGCACCAGTAACCAGGATAATATGAAATACTTCAGGAAGAATCAAAATGTCTGTCTTCCATGCTGTGGAGCAAGAAATTCAAATCTCTATTTCTTTCTGCAAAATCTAAAGAGCCTGTAAATAATCCTGTGGAACTTCTACAATATCCAAGATCCACATTAGCCATGGCCAAATCAAGAGCTTTTGGAAGATACTCTTTGGAAGATATTGGTACTATCCCACTTTGATCCAGCCTTGTTACTGCACTGAAATGGCTTCCAAAGAGCACCAGGCTATTTGGCTCCAATAAAAAAAGTAAAGATTGTATCTTAATTGTGGGAATTTGAAACACATTTCTTTTCTCCAATGCCTACCCATGGAAAGGAAGGCACCCAACACCAGTGTTTGGAGAAGAGTTTACAGATCCATCCAGGATCCATCCTGCACCATGAGATAATCCTACATCCTTGAAAAGGGAGGTGCAAGAGCCTTAAACACTGGGAGGTGGAGTAAACCAGGAGCCAAGACCCCACACATTTACAGGATTCCCAGTTCTCTCAGCAGCCCAAAGAGCAGTGAGAAGCTATGGAGTAACAACACTGCAAAACAAACCCATGACCCTACATAAAAATAGGGAGTCAGGAAAATGTAGAAGGTTCTGCAACTGCTTTCAAATGGACACACCACCAGTGAAGCACCCCCAGGAATGCTGTGTGGCTACAAGGAACAGCTTACCAAAAATCTAAGCCTTTCATGTATTTATGTGAAGTTCAGCAGTGGTGTTTCTAAGCTCTGGGCATTTGTAGGTACCCAAAACAGTCTAAACAGGACTTAATTCTTCCCCTTCAAGTTAAAAGTAAAGAAAGTCAGCTCTTTTCACTTCTCTCCAAGAGAGAAACCCTAAAATGAGCAGATTTACACTAAGCATTGTATGTGAAAGTTTAAGAGTTGGAAAAGTTGGCAAGTGTGCCAAAACCACTTCAAAAATTTTTAATAGCCTTTGCTAGTGAACAGAAACAATCCATATCCCACCCTCTGGTACTGCCAGGGGACACATTTGGCATTTGCTCTGGCAATGAGAATATGGAGTGACCTGGAATAAAGGAGAACTAAAGCATCTGCAGTGCTTCCTCCTGCACTGGAGGTGCACATCTGGTTGGAATGACAGCCAAGGATGAACATGACAAGCAGAAAGAAAGAAAAGATAAAATAAATAAGGCCACTGCTTTTACAATAATCACAGGAGCCATGTGGGGAGAGTGGTGCTAATTCCACACCTCCTTCCTTCAAGTGAGAGCTGAGAAGCTGCCCAAAAGATTCCAGTGTCACCCCTATCACCTCATCCAGTGTTAAGGTAGGACAGGAATGCAGGGGGGGGCATTACTAGGAGAGACAGAAGTAGATCACCAAAGCCCTCTCCATCTCCATGTCCTGTTTCCTGGGTCAGGGATGCAGCTTTTCCAGCAGGACTCACTTACCATCACCCTGCATGTCTGAAGTCCATAGTGTCAGGTTATCACGTAACAACTGCATGATAAGTGTAGAGTCCTTATAGCTTTCTTCACTCAGTGTATCCAGTTCTGCAATAGCATCATCGAAAGCTGCTTTTGCCAACCTGCAAGGACAGAACACAGATGTAACAAATACTGCTGAACACAGCCCAGAAGCACAGGTTAACACCACTCATTTGTGTGCTTTGAGGAACTTTCTACTCAACGATATTGGTTTCATTAAACATTTCTACATCTTGCAGTACAACTGATTAAGGGCTGCTAAAAACTTAGTGTAACCTGCAGTGACAGGAGATAAATGGTGTTTGCTTCAATCACTGCCACTCTGTACCTGCTCACGTGTCACAGAAATCAGTACCACCATCCCTCCCAGCTTGTGAGGAGAAGTTAAATCACCTCACACCTTGGGCATGCACAGAGTTAACCTGGCAAGCTGCTGAACTGCCATTAGCTGATCAATTCAAGGTTATCACTGTTCTGCTTCTCATACACCATTATTCCCACACAAACACGTGGCTCTGGACCACAAAGAAAATAGTGATGCTGAAAATCTTCCCAGTGAATTGATGTCAACCAGAGCAACAATCAGCAGGAAGAAAGCAGGAAAAGCAGTTACCCAATTCTGGCTTGTTTGGTATTCACACAGCATTGCCATCTTCCCAGCCAGCACCTACCTGCAGGCACGATCAGGAGAATTAAGAATTTCATAGTAGAATACAGAGAAGTTGAGCGCAAGTCCTAAGCGGATGGGATGTGTTGGTGGGAGTTCTGTCATTGCAATATCACTAGCAGCTTTGTAAGCCACCAAGCTGTTCTCTGCAGCCTCCTTCCTGTCATTTCCTGTGGCAAACTCAGCCAGATACCTATGGTAGTCCCCCTTCCTGAAAAAAGAAACAGGAGGAAGTCAGTAACCCTCATTTTCCCACCAGTCACTAAATTAACAGCTTCAATTAAACTCTGTTTCGATATTCACACTCCAAGCTCTCTGCTGCTCAGTTACTACCAACACTGCACCAGGAGCTGAGGGAATTTTAAACCATCACTACAGGACATACCTTATTTTCTTCTCTTTACAAGTATTCAGCTCATGAAAAAAAAAACCAAACCCAAGCAGGGATGTGATTTCTACATCACCAGCTCAATTAAAATTGCTGTTTCTTACATCTGAGAGCTGCACAACAGTTCACATTAAGTTCTCATTACAGCTACTTCATTTCTGCCTCTATTTCAGGCCTTTCCTCTCAAGGAGGTACTCACATTTTGTAATAGAAAACCTTGGACTCGCCAGTGTTAGCTGCTGGAATGAGGTGTTTGTCCAGTACATCCAGAATGTCACAACAGATTAACTTCAGTTCAGTCTCAACCTAGTAAAAAATAAAAAAAATCCAACCCAAAATTAGAAGAGGGGGTGAGGTGAGCACTTCAAAGACTAAAAGCTGTTTCAAAAGTACCCAAATATCAAACAGGTAACATCATGAAATTCCAAAGAGGGGTAGGACAGAAGAAAAAATAAATAAAATTCAGCTGCTCCATAGGTGCATTAAGCAAAACAGTTCTGCACATTCAGCTGGCACACACAAGGGCAGGGACTGATGGATGATGAAATGTGGAACTGAACAGTGGAACTGCAAATTCCTCAGAAGACATCTTGCTAGACCATTGCATTAAGTTTGTCTCAGGATGTAACTCTGCAAGAATTTCAGGCTTACACAACTCAATTCCTTACATTTTTGATCCTGGAAGGCTGCCCTGAAAGTGGCAACAGTAAGAGGACAATTTGAAGGTAATTAACACAAATCAGCTCAACCCCATCATACCCTAGAATTAAATGGCACCTTCAGACCAATTTCTAGTGAGTCCTCGGAGGCAAAGCTCTAAGAGAAGAGCCTTAAGACAAAAACCATGGAGTATCAGAACAGAATCAAGACGTGCCACACAAACAAAGGTCAGGTACAAGACGAAAACAAGCTCCAGAAGCAGGTGAAAAACACAAAGCTCAGCAACTCAGCAAAAAAGCAGAAATCATCAACATAGACAGTGAAATCTGTGGCCAAAAATACAATATATAAAGCCTTATTTAAAAACAGCTACTGGATTTGAATAGCCTGAATTGAAAACAGTCACATCAACTTTCTTTTTTTCCAGTTCCAAACATAAAGCAAGGTCTGTGAGGTCAGGGTTTACCACAGAGAGTTTCACACCTGCAAGCAAAGAAACTGAGCACACCCAGAAAAGCTGAAACCCCTCCTCTGACATCAACACTGCCCAAACCAGACTGGCTCTGAGCCTCCCAGGTCATTCCAGGAGGAGTGGCTGGTGAAGTGCACACAGTCACCCATCCACTGCTGCTTTTTCATCATTTCACAGTAACTTTCACAGCTACAGCTGAAGAGAACTCTGGCTCAAACTAATTTCATATAAAGGAGAGATTTCAAGCAAAGGCATTAAAGAAACTACCAAGAACTGCAAGTCTTGATCACAGGAGCAGCCCCGCTCAGTCCATCATCCCTTCCTATCCTCCCACCCAAGCATTTGCTTTCCTTCTTTCTTTAAGCATTTTCCTTGCCATGTAATCCTTTTATCACCACACAGCTCCCAAACTATCAGGGTTTGTAACCACAGCAGTTATACCCAAAAGGTGTTAAAATTACAGATCCAAAATAAATGACAAACTGGCACATATACACACGTACTGATTTGTACCAAGTAACAGATTTGCAAAAGTTCCTCTAGAGAAATTAACTGACAGCAAATTTCACGTACAAATGTCAGAATGCCCTGACATTCACTGGAAGAATCAGATGCTGTACTTAATTATGTGACAAATGCTTAAGAAAGGTGCTGAAATACGGTCACTTGAGAAGAATCTACTTCATATATTCTTGGGCTACAAAAGCTATAAAACCTTTGGCCAGCAGTCAGTTCCTGCAAACTTCTTTCCTCTTGATCCTCTTTTTCAATGACTTCTTTTGCAGAGAGATCTTCAGCAAAACTGCAAAGAATTAAATCAGTTTCTAATCCTCTTTAGTTAAATAACCATACATGTACACACTTCTATTTCATCTCAGACAGACCTTTTCCAGCTTTGCTTAAAGGATCAGTCACAGTTATCAGAGATCAGCTGCTGTCCGGGGCAAGTTAAATGTCCTGACCAAGCTTAGTTTAAAATGATTTAATACAAATCAAGTTAATTAAGAGTAAAACAAACAAAACCACCCCACAACAGAACTAAAAGCTCTTGTACAAAAAGGATCTGTTCCAGACTGAAGAGCTCAGTGAGCTCTTTCTAAAAAGGGGGGATAGAGGAGAGCCTGGCAGCTGCCCCAGAATACAGCCCAGGTTAGAAGTCAAGGCACTGGAAACACACATTCCATGTGCCACATCTCCAGGGCAGGAAGAGGAAGATCAATACCTGTCCTACGGTGTGGGAATGGATTTGGTTTGACTGCAAGGGAGGGAACTGCTCTGTGTGCAGCCACACACCACTGCAGCCTCTCAAGGATGAAGAGCACAAGCCTCAGCATGTTCTCATCAGAGATGCAGCCAGATGAGAAATTCAGGGGCTTTTGTGTATCCAAATGGCCACAGGACCCAGGAGAGCATCCTGTCTACAAAGGAAGCAAGTAAGTGGCATTTTCCCTCGTGGCTATGGATGTGTTTGGCTCCATTCAGCTGAAGTGGTTTGGGAAGAGGCACAGCCTGGTGTCTTCCATCTCACTACTGCTCAGTGCACACTTTGGACAAAGCCAGCCTGGCCCTGCCCTCCCAACACCACCATCCCTCAAGTTCTGCCCCAAGTCATGCTGGCTACCAGCTCAAAAAAACTCCCAACATGAGCCATGAGCTGAATTATAGCAAATACTGACATACACCAAACCCAACAAATAATTACCTTCACAGAAACTACGACAGAAACTTTCCATTTCTACCGGAGCAGCACTCTGCAGCTGAGCAAGGTCACAGCTGCTTCTGGTGGTAGGTGAGAGATGTGTCTTTTAGAGATGCGGCTCCTCTCCAACTCCCCAGTGCTTTAAACGAGGCTTGTCGGCTCCCAGACATGGTTTGGGGTTGGGGAGTTTGTTTTCCTTCTTCAGAGCCTTTCAAGTCTGGGAAAGGTTTTCCCAACACTGAACTTACTCTGGAAAATGCTACAGTAGTCAGTACTTGTTGTCAAGGGAATCATGAGAATTCTGCTGGAAGCTGTTTCTTCAGGGAAGCACTGAGCACAACAGGGCAGTGACAGTGCTCAGCAGTGACAGTGAGCAGCAGCATCCAAACCTCTGCAATGTTCCTCAGGCCCTTCCTGCTCCCAGGCCATCCTGCCACACCCGTTCTACACACTCAGAGCAGATGCCAACCCATAATAAGTCTCCCAGCAGCTACTAACAGGATTCAGCTACAGATGATGCTCAGAAGCCTCTTGGGAAAACTCTCTCTGGAGCTGGGCAGACACAGCCACCCGTCCTCCAGTACAGAACCAGTGCTCAGTGCACTCCTCCTCCCAGAGCAGCTGTGAAAGCTGTTCTCTCTCAGGATTTAACAGCTGAACACACTGTTGCCATGACACTGTACTTCATGTGGCTCCTCTCTCTCTTCAGACACCTCAAGCACTGCAAACATGGACTTCTTGCAGCCCAGTCCATCCAGAATGGCACATGTCCTTTACAACAGAGATGCAGAATAATGGCTATTTCTAGAGTCCCTCCAAAATGAGGAAAAAAGTCTTTTCATCATTAAAGTATCTTTGGCAGAAGATGGTAACCACCCACAAAACCCTGTGCAAAAGAACCTGGAAGCACACAGTGTAAAACAAATTTTAACAATCACTAGATAGCTGTTGTCTTGTTTTCTGTGTTCTGTTAGGAGATTGTAGACACCCATCAAGAAAAGGTTATTTAGGACTGTATGTAACTGGCAGAGCCTCATCCCATCAGCATGCCAGCATAAAATTAGAAACTCACAACTTTAACAATTCCATGGAGCAACAGAAACCCTGTGAGTCAACAGAAAGTAGTCCCAGAGCCATTCCTGAGAGAAGATTTCCAAGCCAACATCATTTCCATTGCTGGTGTATGAATCAGTGCCAGGTGATATAACAGACTCCACTGTTTCTGTGGAAGTGAAGATGTGAACCATGTGGAGGCACTTGTCCTCAAATAATGGAGATGAAGTCTCTGCAGAAACGTGTGGGATTTAAATAGTACGGGAGCACGCCTGCTCCATGCTAAACCATCTTTTAGGGCAGGGGGGAAGGGGGAACAACAGCTCACTAAGAGCTGAAGGTTTCATTAGCCCTTACCAATGAAAGTCAGAGCTTGCTGCAAGTTCTCCATTTTAGGTAAAGCTGCACACACTAAGTCACCATGAAGTTATGTGGATCAATTTTTCCCTTTCTCGCCAGAGACAGAAAACAGCAAGGCCCTGGAGGTTGCTACACACCCAAGTTTCAGAGCTGGGATGACCACAGCATCCAGAACATGGAGTGACAAAAGACAAAGAGCCAAGAAGAGAACTGAAGAGCCTCCCCCAGGGACATCTCAAGTGTTAGTGTTTTAACTCTCTAGGACAGAGAACTGGAATCACAGAAAGTGCCACTGTATGATCCAAAGCAACTTTCACAGGAAGGGGAAGATTAACAGCCAAACACCTCCTCCGACAGGGTTAATTTAAAAAGGAAGTTGCTTGGGGTAAGTCAGGTTGGAGGGGAACGAATAAGGCCTCCTGAGCAGGTGCAGCCTCACACCTGAGTAAGCAGGGAAGACAAAGTGCCAGCACAGTTCAAATGCTTGGCAGAGCTGTTGATGCACTGAGGGAGAAGCCCTCCCTCTCCTGAGGCTGCTGCCCTTCTGCGTGTTTACACAGAAACACCCAAGCTCTCCCCTTCACCAAGGAGATTTATTCCCCAGATAAGGAACAAGCTCCAGCCTTCCAAGGCTGTCACCCTATTCCAGGTCAGCACACCACAGGCAATCTGAACACCAGGGCAGATTATGGCAAGGGGACCAGAATTAAATGACATTCTGCTCTAAGACCAACTCCATCTTACCATTTGCCGATATTCCCGAATCATTTTTAATTTGTCTTCTCCACCTTTGTTTTCTTCTTTCTGTTCAATGCTGCTGATTATTCTCCAGGAAGCTCTCCTGGCTCCAATCACGTTTTTATACGCAACAGAAAGCAGGTTTCTTTCTTCCACTGTCAACTCCACATCCATTCCAGCCACTTTCTTCATTGATTCAACCATTTCTAGGAGGAAAAGGTCAGACAATTAATTCTCACACCTGAAGCATCTTTCAAACCATTCAATACAAGCTGTACATTAATAAGAGCTTAGGACATTAAGCTCCCTCCTCCTTTCATCCAGTTACTCCTCATTTATACACTGGAGTGTTCCAAACAAATCAATCAGCACATACACAGAGGAAGTATCTGATGTTCATCGGGTATTTTACAAGGGTTCCAAAAATTCTTTAAAGGTAGTTTAGCTTCTGGTTTTTATTTTTTTGTCTTTGGTTTGGGTTTTTGGTTTTTTTAAACAGATAGACAAAAAGGATGTAGCAGCAAAAACATTCTTCCACAGTGGATAAGAGTTATCAGTACAACCCTACAGGAGTGTGTGTTCTTCAGAGTGCTCTGGAGAAGGCAAAGAACAGTGAGAAAAGATGAGCAAATGTGATCTGGCTCTTGGCACAACCAGGATAAAACTGAGGAATTACAGAATGCTCCACTGGTTTGTCAATGGAACACAGTGTAATGTGGTAGTTAACAAAAACATAAAATCCAGATTTGAATATACATAGAGATGTATGAGTACTGTTACTAGGAAAGTGAGTCAAAGCTGCAAGAAGAACCTCCAAAAGAAAAATTTGGTGCTTGGAGTGGTAACAAAAGAGTCATCCTGAGTGTACCCAGAGCAACCATATCTACCCATGCCAAGCAGCCATTTACAGTGAAAAGTAACACATAAAATATGAATTAATGTATATTTTCTATTTTAAGCCTGTTGAGAAGTACTTCTAAACCTGAGGTTACAACAATTACTACCAAATACAGCTTTCCTACACTCCAGTGGAAGCAAAGAGTGAGCTACCTAAGGAAGGTTATAACCCTTTCATTACCCAACCACACTGTGATTGTTCAGGACACATTAGAAGAACAGTGTTAAATACACAAATGAAGCTTAACTATAATTTCCCCCCCTCAGATGCCAAAATCACAACATAAACAGGCACAAGCTACTTCAGCAATGGAGACTGCAGGCTCCCTGGCAGGAACAGTGTTATCAGTCTCCAACAGGTCTCCATACGTGGAAGACAAAATTTTATGGTGGCTCTATTCTTATCAGTAGATTTTGCTTTCCCAAATCACAGAAAGTAATGAAAAATCCACCAAGCATTTGATACAACTTTTTGAAAACAGCCTGCAATTGCAAAACGGTGAAGTGCTTTTACTGAAGAATTTGAGAGCTGCCCTAAAACACATTCACACAGTTAATATTAACATAAACATAATTAAGTATTTTAAGCCAACTAAGTTATAGGCAATATAATATAGCTGCAATTTGCTACTTAAATAAAGCAAGCACTATGATTTATTTCCTGAAGGATGACCCCACCATCCCATTCATACACAAAATCTACTTAAAAGCTGTAAATTTTTAAATTATGCAAATTCAACCATCTCATATTTTGAAGTTTCTTAAAACAGTGGAGCCACACTCAAGATAAGATGCCTGGCAGTTCTTGTGGACAAAAATGACCATCAGGAATTGAGACTTGCTGTCTCCATAACCTGAGTATCTTTGTCAAGCTCCAGCAAAAAATGCAGGTCTTGTTTATAAGCCTAATATTTGACTGCCTTCAGATAAGCAACACATACGTTACAGAAGATGCTGCCTTTCTTTAAAACAGTTTCTATTATTGTGCTTTATCCACTGGGATTAACTACAGAGCACTTCAGCCATACTCCTGAATGCTTTTATAGAAAAGCTGCTTCTTAATGAAGACAACAAAAATCTATTCACACTTATCTCATATAACAATGATACACATGGAATAATTAGTCCAGAAGTGTGGAGGTTGAGGAACATGTACAGCAACCAAGATCTTCTGCCCTGTATCAGGAAATTGCAACAACTGGGGCAAAAAGGGCATGTTTTTTCAATTGTTCTACAGGTTTCCTTCACAATCTCCCCTAGAAGCAAATTTGTCTAGCATGAAAATTTAAAATAAAACACAAGACTTGCTGTTCCCTGAAAATGACCATCTAGTTTTCAGAGTACATTCAAATACATCACTACCAATTTAATCAATTGCTTGGCTTCTGCAGGATTTTATATATCTGTTACCAGTCTGAACATCTACAAGCCCTTGAAAGAGAGGTTTAAACACCTCTGTGCACTGGAGGATAAACCCAATTTAAGCTGTGCAACAGCTGGTAGAAAGCCAAACCCAAGACCCTGCCCTACAAGGAGCTCCTCTGTCAGTATTTCAGTCCTGCTGCATCCCTTCAGTGTGCTGGCAAAGGGGGCCAATTAAGCACCCTCCTGCAGTCACCACAACCACGGCCACAACGGAGCCAAAGGAGAACAGGCACCTGCTCAGAACTACTACTATCAGTAAACAGCCCTTATCACCCCAACATTTTTATGACTGAGTTGTTAGTAAGTTAAATAGACTCTGTGACAAGTGACAGCTACTGGGAACAGGATGCTGGGGGACGGGGGAGCACCTGAGGTTCCTGCATTTGTTGTGAAGCACAAAACCCTCCAGCTTCACCACCCCTCACACTGGGTGCAAGCTCCCAATACTCTGACAACAGGAACTGAAAGGAACCGTTCAAAATCTTGATCCTGTTACTAGGTAACCACACAACCACAGATTAGAATCCCACCCATAAACAACTGCCTCACCCGAAGAGAAAACATTTATCAGTCTACATACAAAGCTTTTGGAGAGAAAAGGTTTCTAGTTCAGTAAAGAGCCCAATTTTACTTACAATACAAAAATATGGGCTGATATTTCAACAAGACAAAATATTATGCACATACCTTGGTCTTCCATGGTAAAGCCATAATCCAGCCCTGAAAATTTAAGCCTGATGAATAATCTTAAAAACACAGGCAGTACAAAAGATAGGGGAACACATATCTGTACCTCCTCCAACAGAAAACAAAAACAAAGCCATCTATACCTGCCAACAGAACAAATATTTTTTATTCTAAGTGCCATTTTACCAATCTGGAAGTTTCCACAAGGAGGTGGAAAGCTCAGTCAGAGACCATTCAAGACAAAATACAAGCCTGAGATTACATTTCATTAAGAAAGATTATTGCAGTAATGACAACTCACTGCATACAAAATCCAGAGATGCTTACACTGCATTATGGAAAAAGTAGTGTTATGCAGATTCAGAGACAGAGACTGTATTTAAGAGGTTAAGTTCCAGCCTCTCAGGTGATTGTGGCTGTCACCTTATTATGCTACTGTCAGATCATGCCACCATCAGGGCAGGAAATCCCAAAAACGTAAATTGTGGAAGGAGAGGGGAATGTTCTAGAGAATGACATGCTTGCCCTAGATTTAGCTCTTTCCCCAAGCACCTGCTGCTGGTTAAGAAATACCACAACACACAGGCACTTTGTCTGATCAGGTCTGTATAGTCTTACAGAAAAGCTGAGACTGCCTAACACTACAAAACTGCAATGATGCCCAGGCCATTTTTTAGGTTCCTATATTCTAATACTGTGATTAAAACGCTGGCTCCCCACTGCAAATCCTGCTGACTCACCTCCAGCCACCAGGAGGGACACACAGGCACAGCCTGGAAAGCACAAAGGGTTGGGACAGTGGTGGCCACCTACAAAGGGTTTGTGGAACAGGAAGGTGCATGGCTTGGGACTGGGGTTTAATGTGAAAGACAAAGAATAAGCCTTACTCTAAGCTAAAAGTGGGGAAGTTTACAAGTGTTGAGGAGCACATGTTTGATAACCATCCTTAGGGGCCAAGCCACAGAACAAAGGGCACAGCTGATAAGGACTCATACTAGGTCACAAAATAATGACTGCCTCTTGACCAGAGACAAATGAGAAACTAGGTATTTGCTGCTTCTTAAACTCCAGAAATCCAGAAAACCCAGAGGAACTGGAATATCCCTAGGTAAGGAAATATGGAAATGGGTGATGATACTGTATTCCCTATTGTCTGCTCTATGCCAGACACAAATCCTGTCCCTGTGTCTTGAAGCTGTTTCTCAGCAAATTTAGTGGTAAGACTAAAAACCTTCCCAGTACAGGATACAAAACAAGAAACAGCAGACCCTACCAAAGGAACAGCCAGTATCTGGCAGTTCTATCAAAATCTGTGCTTGTAACAGAAACCATTTGGCCTAAACAAAGGCTGGTGCACAAAAGAAAACTTGTTAGGGCAAATCTACAGTGTTTGTAACTTCTAGTTCAGTGCCTGAGTTTCACCAACCAGGATGCTACAGGGTCAGATTTTTTTGTTTACAACCAGGAGACTCCTCGTGACTTTAAACAATACACAGAATCTACTTCAACCTTACTGCTGGAGTAACTCCCCCTCGCCTCCACACACACTGGCTCAACATCACCACAGGAAAAAACAAGTAGAAAATCTCTTAGCGGTGTGCTTCCCTTCCAAAAGAGGAACTACTTAAGCGAGAAAGCTTCTTAAAATAAGAACAGAAAAGGAACTCGTTGAGTAAAGGTGGGATAGAAATGATGTAACAGTCATCATACTCAAATCAAAATGAACCTTAAGAGAACCCACAAAGTACAATTCTTATCTACTATGAAATGAAGAGCAGCAGAAGCACTGTCTTAACTCTCCATTTAGCAGCAGCAGAACATCAGAAAATGTTTTAAGTTTAATCTTTTCTATTGCCCTTATCTAAGGGCAATAAAACAAACCAAGCTCTTCAAGCTTCTAAGCTGCTGCCCAGTCCCTACTTCAGCATTTCAGGAGCTAAAAGCTGCAAAAGAGCATCCTGTGAGCTGCGAGGAGGTGAAGGACACAGCAGAAAAACTGAGTCATCCTGTCCGTCCACCACAGATGGTGGTATGTTTGTCACATACCACAAAAAGTACTCAAAGACTCAGTACAAGTGCTAGTCTTGTACTAGTTCATTCCTGCAATGAACAAAAGACTGTCAGGAACAAGTCCCAAGAACTTGAAGTATCTGACCCTAAAGTGTTGTGCGCAACCTCTCAGTTAGGGCTTTAACAACAGCAGCAAACACAAAGTGGTTTACACTGCTCATTTGAGAAGGGTTCCAGCAGACACTCAGGGGAACCTACAAAGCCATGAAGCTAATACTCACTAGGGGTCAAGTTAATGGGAATTACATTTAAAAAACCCTGGAATATATGCACCTGGGTGTATGCATAAACATTACACTGTAGAGCATGGCCTTCCATTATGCCTCACAAATCTACTGGAATGCTTTGAACAAGTGAAGCACATGGACAAGGAAGACATAATTGGTATAGTCTACCTGGATTTCCCAAAGGCATTTGACAAGGTCCCTCACCCAAGGTTCTTTAAGGAACTCAACTGCCAAGGGATAGGAAGGAAAGTCCTCACATGGATAAACACTTGGCTGAAAGACAGGAAACAGGGTATGAATATGAGAGTAAAGTGCTGAGAACAGAGAAAGCCCACCAGTGGAATCACAAGGGATCTGTGCTGGGAAGCAGGCTGGCATCTGAGTGAGCCACAAAAACAGAAGCAAGTAGTAACTCAGCAGTAAACTGCTAGGAACAAACACAAGAAGACCTAAAGAAATAGGGGCCAGTGTATTTTCTTCAGTAAGAGATGAATGTAACTGTGCAGATTAATGGCCACAAACTGCATTTCCTAAAGCTACAGACCTGCACCTGGCATCAGTGGGCACCACTCTACTCACTACAATGATGAGCTCCAAATTCAATCAAGTGGAAGTTCAGCTCTCCTTTCCATCCCTTAGGAACTCTTCTAGACACACTATTACACTGCCTGCATTATGGTTTTTCTGTTCTCTTAGGGACTCCTGTGTTTGGCAAGGAGGACTCCAGAGATGGCTGAGCCCATCCCTATCGATGCCCTCCTGCCAGCTCAACACCCCTCCGACCTCTCACCTGGCTCATTCGGGTCACCAGCTCAGGCAACTACTCAAGAGAAAAAAAATTAATCTTGCTTCTAATTTAGAGAACTGAAATGGCTCTAAGGGTCAGACCAGAACCTAAGCACACACGAGAAGCATTCCACACTCATCACAATGTACAGGTTTTACACAAATGAGCATAAAAAAACCTAACAGGTGGATTCCCAGTTAAGACAACCAACGGGCAGAGGAGGAAAAAAAACCCCAAATAATATCCAACCTGTACAGTGGGTTGATGATGATTTTGTGGACAAAGCAGAGGGTTATACTGCTATTCCTTGTCTAAGGTTTGTAACAGCTGGTGCAGCCAAAACCCTTCCAAAACCTGACTGCATGACTCTGCAATAAACAGTCCTGGACCTTTACACACTTGGAGAAACATAGGTATGGGCCAAGTTATCCGAGCAACAGTGGGATTTTCTGCATAATCAGTTGAACATTTTTGAATCGTCCCTGTAATCTCTTCAAGGTGTGGACATTTACTTTTCTAAATCAAGAGGACAGCCCCACTATTTCTAACAAACATTTCAGTTTGAAAGCAAACATCTTAAGCGTGGGCCTCATCATACATTTCTCCCCTTGACTGAGATCTGCTACTTGAGCAATCCTCTAATACAAGAACGGGACACCAGTTCAGCTTCTGGGCTCCTTGCAGAGGACCACACCATCCAATTGTAGAATTTTGTCTCCTTTGTTTGCTCCTGGTATCTCGGGAAATTCAAGAAGGCCATCACAGAAAAAGGCCCTCTCACACAACTCCTCATAATCACAAGCCAATAATGTCCCAGTATGTACAACTCTCACTTAAAAAAATGTACAGTCTTACTCCTTTGGCACTGTCTTGCCCATACTTTAACTCTTGGATTCCTACAATTCTTGGGGTTATGCTGAGATTCTTCTGCCTTTTAGCTCAGAGACAGCAGTCACACCCCACGTCGATACACCAGTAAGACCTTTAAAACCCAGGGTAAGTGGTAACCATCAATGGAGGAAGGAACCCAAAAAACTGAAGTGTGTTTGACATCTGCTGCAAAGAGATCAATCCTCTGCAAACCAAAATTAATACGCAACTTGAATTCTAATTTGTGACTTATTGATTCTTCATTACGCTCTAAGCTGAACACCTGTTACTAGGAGACAGTTTTTTCTAAAAAAGGTTCAAATCTTGAACTGAACCCACTGCTGCACACCTTCCTGCCTTCGTGATAAAGGCACATTTCCCTGATAGGCAATTTCTAAAGACAAAAGGAGCCAGCTGTTAGCTTGCTGTGCTGGGAGGCAGAAGACCTGTCATGGGTGGCTTGGGTTTTCCCTTAACCACACCTTGACCTATCATCTGGTTTTGAGGGGGGAAAACCCCACCTATTTCACCTCAACCAAGTCATGTACCTCAAGACTTGTAGTACAAAGCAGCTGTTTGAAATATCTGCTCACAGTCTACCTTGAGCCATAGCGTGTTTCTCACCTAAAACCAAGATGTTCCCAGCTTCCAGAAACAGGAATTGGTTTCAATATTCAGCAGCAGGCTACAGGAATCCTCTACATCCTCTTGATATAAAGAGCTCCACAGTATCACTTACTCCAATTGTTCTCCAAAAAAGGACTCCACTTAGTTATATATTATTCTACCAACAAGGAACAGCAGTAAGTGAGATTTCTCACAAAGCTTCCTGTACTACCAGTAAGCTTCCTGGCATTTTGTGATTTGCCATAACATGCCTAAGCAGATCTGTGAAGACAGTCAGACACCCAAATCTCTTAATATCTCTGGAGATCAGGGTTTAAGTGCTACTTACACTGCAAAAGTACCTAGAAAGTTGTCCTCTTAATCTGGGCCAACATCCTGAGGACAGTACAGACACAGGACTAGATTCCCAGCCGTTCACAAATACAGCTCCCAAGACTTCATAAATTCTCTAAGTGGGTCAGGTAAGTAACACCAAAGAAGCCACAGTTGGATGCCCACCATAAGTGCTGCTATAAATGCCATGAGCCATACATAAATAGCAACCCACCATTCTTTCAGCCTCCAGGAGAAAGATGGGACAGAACTTTACACTTATCCTAATGTTAAACACAAAAAAAATTGTCAAACTCATATTCAAGTTACCCAAGTGACTTGTATTCCAATGCATCTGTAGCCAGTACTTACCATCACCCCATTTTACATGTGCCAGTTAATAACTGTGACCTCAAAATTGTGCACCTCAAAGATCAAACTGAGGAGCAAAATTAGGAGTAGCTTACACTTTCCTCATAGTGCTTCTCAAATCACTTTGTTCACAGAATTATTCAGCAGTCTCAGCTATGATCTTGGCAGAACTGCATTATTTCACATAAACAAGAACAAATTATGCCAATCATTTTTAATTGTTTCAGCTGAACAAGAACACAGAACTAAATGATAACACAGTATCTACAGTACATTTTCTTCCAGGCCATGGACACGAGAAATGCGAAGATGTGTTTGGAGCAGCTGGCAGAATTATAGGGTGCATCTTAAGTATGTTCACCCAACCTGATTCCTAAAAACTCTGGAAGGCTAAAACCCACAGCACCGATTTGAACAAGACAGCTTTCAGTTCAGGGCTCCCTCCTGAACTGTAACAAATCTCCTGCCCATTCAGAAGCAATACAGCACAACAAGTCTTCTACATTTCGCTCTGGGCAGCTTGTTTAGCAAACATTCATGGTACTGGGAGAACCGAAAGTCCACCCAGGGAAATGCTGCACCAAGGCAATAATCCCTCCTAATCAATTTTTATTAGTTGACAGGAAGTTTGCATTGCAGATCTGTGCCATGGGGTAGAGTTTTATTACCTTCTAACGAAGTGATTTATTGCTGACTTAAGAAAACCCCAGAAAGACAGTCATGCCTCCAGAGCTCCCAAGGATGATGATTCTTCCAGGATGTTGGGTTTCCACTCAAACCAAAGCCAACACTTTCAGTGGCACTGACTCATCCATGCCAGGTGGAGAACCCTTCCCTCCCTCAGTAGAAGCTGCACCCTTATTGTGGAATATGGATGTGTCCCTCTGCCCAAGTTAATTATTGTACCCTAATACCTGGGTTTTTTGGGGCTGTTTTCTTCTGTAAGCCCTTCAGGAGAAGCTGCCTGACTGCTTTCCTTTAGTGGTGCTATTAATTCTAAATTATTTTCCTATCAGAACTCTAACTGAATGGAGTCCTATTTAGGCCTTCTTTGTGTTTTAGTTTCTCTTTTCCTCCCCAAAACGTGCATTTTTCAGATGTTCTGCAATGGTGCCATCAGATGTTTTTTAAGCCCAACTCAGTAAAAATCTGTCATTTGGTGAGAACTTGGTCATGTTGTCTATGAAAATTTATGAACACGAAGTATCTGGAGTGTCTTCTTACCTCTAAATGAAGTGTAACTGCATTCACACATTCTACATACATGTATTTATTTCACTTCAAATGAATAATCACAGCTCTCAGGGCAAAGTAACAGTCTCAGAAGAGTCGAGAAAATTAAAGGCCCTTCCTATTATATGCAGGGGAACCATGTTTAAAAGGAACAGTTGCAAGACAGACATTTTTGGGGCAAGAGACACCACCCAGGGTTGCCAGTTCCTCCCCTTTACCACTTTTCCCCCAGATATTAAATCATCATGGATATTAAATGATCAGTGATAGCGCACAAACTTAAAAGGGGAAAAAGGATGAAAGGAAAACGCTGGGAAAGTAAAACGATCTATAATAATTTCTACCACATAATGAAAGCATATGCGTTTTCTTTAGGCAGTGAATCATGTACTCGCTCCCCGCAGGGTGAGAACTCGCTCTCTCTGGGTTTGCCAGGGGCAGCAGGATCTCCAGCCGGGGGTAGAGGCAGAGAAAGAAGCGCAGCCCCGTCCCCGGGGACCCCCCACGAGCACGACCAGCGAGGGGCCGAGGGCCGGGCCCCCCCTCCGGAGCGCTCGGCATGGGCGTTGTCTGCGGCGAGCCGCCCTCGCCCCGCGCCGCCCGGCCGGAGGAGCGCGGGGCCGTGAGGGGCAGCGGGGTCTCTCTGTGGGGCCCCCCGAGGCGGGGGCGGCTCCCCTG
Source organism: Oreocharis arfaki (assembly GCA_013398015.1). NCBI lineage: Eukaryota > Metazoa > Chordata > Aves > Passeriformes > Paramythiidae > Oreocharis > Oreocharis arfaki. The sequence continues at coordinate 112,394 of VZRR01005892.1, read as the reverse complement.
CCCCCCCCCAGGACTCGCCCTTCGCGGCCGCCATTTTATTCCCGGCTCC
>VZRR01005892.1:92049-112055 GCA_013398015.1 Oreocharis arfaki | reverse complement strand
GATGAGGGATAAAGCGGAATGAGCCGGTGTGAGGGGCGTGAGGCGGTGTGAGGGGCGTGAGGCGGGATGAGGCGGCGTGAGGGGTGAGGCGGTGTGAGGGGTGAGGCGGTATGAGAGATGAGGCAGGATGGATGAAGCGGTGTGAGGGATGAGGAGGTATGAGAGATGAGGCAGGATGGATGAAGCGGTGTGAGGCGGGATGAGGAATGATGAGGGATGAGGCGGCCCGGCAATGGCGAGGATGGATCCGCCGCTCCCCCGCCCGGTTCTGGCGGGGCCGTGACCGGGACATGGCTCTGGGCGAGCGGAGGGGGCAGCGGGCTCGGCCGCCGATGGCGTTTCCCTCAGTGCGGCTCGTTCTCTCCATGTTTGTGCTGCCCTCAAACGCTGACAGCATACATGAATCCCCTCTCCCTGTATTTTTGTACAAATCACCGGGTGTGCTCCACACAGAAGGGTGGATCTGAGACCGAAAGGCAGACGGTCAGATACAGGTTTCTGCAGCCTCTCCAGGGTGTTTGCTCGAAGTATTATCTCCAGTGCATAGCACGTGGTAATTTCGCAGTTTCAAGAGGTTAGAAAAACCAGAAATTAAAATTGAATGTTTCACGAGTTCCTCACAGAGTACATCTGAAAAACAAAAGGAGCATACACTTAAATAACTGAGACAGTGCCTCGATTCCTGAAGTCAGAATGGGCTTAGAAAACTGAAAGGGATTATGCATGGCTGGCATGATCTCCAAAGATCCCCATCCCTGGAAGTGTCCGAGGCCAGGCTGGAAGGGGCTTGGAGCAACCTGGTCTAGTGGAAGGTGTCCCAGCCCATGGCAGAAGAATTGGAATGAGATGAGCTTTAAGATCCCTTCCAACCCAAACCATTTCACGATTCTGTGATTTGCTCAGGATAGCTGTGAATGAAGTCTTGTCTCTTTTCCCAGTGTCTTCTCAGAAGTGCAGGTTAAGGATGCTCAGCCCTCCTGATGGGAGAAGTGCACAGAGACCTTTGCAGGATTTGACAGCAGAGACAGATCTGGCCCTGACCACAATGTCAGGTATCCCCATTTATTGTATTGTGCCCACTGAAATGGGTTCCTGATGGGTGACTCAGGGCACACACCTTAAACACCATTTAAAGCACATTTTTTCAATAGTTTATTGTTGGCCTGACTTATTTTTTTTCAGTGGATGAACAAGAGTTTTAGGGTCTGCAAAATTAACATAACCTTATGGTTTTCTCAGAAATAAATCTAAAAAATTGCCAGAATTATTTTTATGTCACTGTTTGCCTGCTCAGAAAATCAGTGGTCTGTTTTCCTGGGACATTTAGGCCCTCTTTTTCACAGATCAGGATCATCCAGTCAGGATTTCATAAAGGAAAAAACAAAGACATCAGCATGTCTTGACTAAGGTGCAAATTAGGTGTCAACTCCAGAGAAAAAATTGCTTTTTTTCAATTTATTTGAAATATGATTAGAAAATGCTGATTTTGCTGAAAGTGGGAATCATAATAAACCTTTACTTCTGAATTGTTGGTAAATACATGATACAAAGTTAGGCACCCAAAAGATTGCAGCAGTGTACACTCACTATCTCTGTATAAATTTTTAAGACTTGCAAATCACTTCTGCACTTTATTGACCATAAAAGTCTATTTTTTCAGCAGAGACTTAGTGAGCCGTGCACAATAAATCAGATTTGGATCAATTTACGAATTTTTCTGTGATCCTCGTGTTCAGCAGCCACTCAGCTTGAAGGGAGTTCAATAATATAAATAAATCAGGACACTCCAGGCGGATTTAATTGCCAGAAATGAGGTGCATTCTTGGTACCCTTGCTGAATAATAGCATATTGTCTAAATACTTTAAATTCTTTCGAATGCACTCGTTACAGATGGCGTTCAGATCTGTGGAAATTGGGCAGGGATTTGGCAAAGCCTGAGGAATAAACAGCCTAATCCAGGGAAATACTCACAGCACAATTTGCTGATGCAATCCTTGCTTGCCCCTTGCCCCCTCAACTTTCACATGAATCGATTCAACCACTGCTGCAGCCAAACCCCAGGGCTGGAAGGAGGAGGAATGGAAAAGGAATTCTCCAGGATTCTCCATGAGCCCCGTGTTCCAGCAGCTCAGGGGAGCTCTGCAAACACCAGGGCGAGGTGAAGCAGGAGGGGATGGCTCGCAGGGCCCTGGGGAAGGGCAGACACTGCCTCTTCCTTTGGGCTGCAGGGAGCTCTGAAATTATCTCAGCTAATCTCATTAAATGGCACTCTTGGACTGCAGCTCTGCCATGGGTGAGCACTGGAGCAAAGCTGGGGGCTTCTACTTATGAAAACATACAGGTTTTTTCCATCTGGAGCTGATAGAATAATCTGTACTGTGTGGAGAGAAATCAAGATTCTTATCCTTGGGGCCTAAAGGCCACTGTCCCCTTGCAGTTTTGAAGGAATCCAGTGGCAAAAGTAGGATTAATGCAGATTGATGTTACAAACGTTGCCCCCCATGGGATTCTGGTCCTGATTTTCTGTCCTTAAGCCCTTGACAGCACCTGCCCACCTTGGCCTTTCACTGAAATAGTGCTCTCACACCACCACACATTTGTAGCCTCCTGTGTAACTTTGTTTTCACTGATATTTCTACGAATATAGAAACAGCTTTTTATCTTCCTAAACATACACACCCCATCCAAAGAATCCCAAGACTATTCCCTCACACACACAGACAGAATTGAGACTGAGAGCTACAAAATCTCATCTTAACATTCCTCACAAGTTGGTATTTTTTAAAGTAGAATATACTTTTTCCCCAACCCCTTGACTCATTTAATTACAGAAAGTCACCTTATTTCAAAAAAAGCCATATTTTATTGGTTGATAAGTTAACTTGGTCCCCTTGGTTTGTCTTACTTCTGTAAGTGTTGTGTTTAATTCCTTTCATACAAATATGGCAAATTAAAAATGGCCATACCCCCTCTATTTTTAATTATTAAATGCAAGTAGCCAGGAACTGATTGAGAATAAGTCAGAGTCAAAGTTTTGGCTATACTTTTATTTACTTCACGTACTATGAACATATACATTACATGCTACAAAAAAATAAAAAAGGACTTTAACTGTCAAGAAAGTGGATAGTGTTATAATACAATGGCACATGTTCATATTTTTCTTCAAACAGGTTTGGTTAGAATCTTTCCCCAAAACCATTAACAAAAAGGAAGTGTTTTACTCTTAAAGATGATTAGAAATATTTGCATTATTAACAAATACAATTCAAACAGATTAACAAGATTTAACCAGGTCATATATTAGTAAAAAGGCTGGGGCTTACCAAAATGAAATATATATTAAAAAACCATAGCAGCCAGTTGTACTTTTTAGTGTGATATAACGTGTAAATGCACCAGAAGAACACAGTGTAATTGAGCATTCTGCTTTCATGGTGTATTTCTAGAAATGATTATTCTAGTTCTAACACCTGCCTATGCACAAGAGACCAAAACCACAGCCAAGGAGAGACAAAAGATTGTGACCAACATTCTGAGCAATGATTTTTTTTCGCACGCATCGGGGAGAAGGGAGGGAACAAATAGAAGAGGATAAACAAAGGCCACAAAAGGATTTCATCTACGTGTTCATGAACATAGTTTCTACCTATTTGCCTTTAAGAGCCTGACAAGTTGAAATGTCTCTTTTGTCCAAATGCAAAGATACTCCTTTCTATCACCTATGAAACAAAATCACCTTTCAGCTTAGAACTGAAGGGTGGAAAACAGTTGCATTAATGTATCAATCAGCTAAAAAAACTGCTTGACAAGAACTTGGGATTCTAGTGTAACAGCAGCTATTAAGACTCCTCTAGTTTCTTTATTTTGCTCTTTCAAAGTGTACAAATATTCACAATTTATACAGTCTTAACAAAACCACATCTACAAAGTCTGCAGGGTATTTGCTAGTTAATTCAATTCATGTCTTTCGTATTAAAAAGGCAAGGTTTGCATAATAAAACTCCCAGAAAAATGTTCTTTTGGTATCTTAATTCCTGATTGGAAAGGTAAAAATATATGGGCTTTCATTAACTGCAGTTGGCAAAAATACTTCAGAACAGTGGTACCCTAAGGACACACTGTTTATTAGGTTTCTTTTGCAATACCTGAAGAAAAATATAAGCATATATGGGCAACTGAAAAACTCAGAATTAAGTCTGTTATTTAGAGTGCAGCTATTGAACAAACCCCCCCCCCCAGACAGTTACAGTCAATATCAAGATCAGAGAAAAAATACAAAATAGCCTTAAAGAACCTGATGAGTTACAGAACCTAGAGTTAGTTTCTCAATTTTTTTTGCCCTCCAAGTAAATTTTGTACTAAGCTAGAAGAGCTCCCACAATCACTGGCACGTCACCCTAACCAGAATAGCAATCCAAGGTAGAACAGAGCTGCAATTCCCTGCTTCCATTCTTACCCCACTGTCCCTGCTGTCAGTTTTCTGATAATAATCCTCAGTAGTGCTCATGAGACTGGTGATGGACAGGTGTGATTAACGTTAGTCCACAGAATTAATGAGTGCCCATAACCTGAACATTACTCACACTTGCTGATGGATTAGTTTTTGAAGTAAAACAACTAGTACTTAAATAGAACAGAAATATTATAATTTCCAGCATGTTACAGAGTTCTGAGGTAAAGTGTTACCAGTATTGTTGTAGGGTCGGTGCCTTGCAGCAAAGGCCTTTGCAGCACGTGTGCAACCCATGAGCCATTGGGGTCACACAGGTTTGAAGCAACCAAACCCAACAGTTTCAGTTTGATACTATTTAGAAAAACCCTTCTGCATGGATTACACTGTAGTCAAAGTTACAAAATTTAGTTTGGTCACCAGAGCGCTGTGCTTGGAAAACAACCCAGGGTACAGGCAAGGGAGAGTTACTTCAGTGTTTAATTTCAGTTTACAAAACTTACTAAATCCATTCTGATTTATATTAGAGAAAACCAGATCATTAGAAGAACAGACTAAAAAACAACCATCAAGCAGTGCATAACACTGCCTACTCAATGCACTGATTTTCATCATGAGCTAGGAAGCCACATGTACTCTATTATGCCTTTTGAGAATCAATCCAGAAGCACACAATTATTTTCCATTAGTTTATTAAAAATAAAATCCTCGTGAATTCACTATCAAATATTTTACAGATGGGAATTAAAACAGAAGAGACCCCAGAGTGTCTTTAAAATAAAAGTAATATTTGGTTTGTCAGTTCACCGTGTTTGACACTGATTTGTACTGTAACAGTATTGTACAAATAGTGAAGAATTCTAGAAAAATTAAACTAGCCCTACACAATTTAATTTTATTGGAAAGCAGTGTCAGTATTTTAGTATATTTAGTGAATCAAACACTGCTTTAAAGCTATGTATTAAAGTGCTATGCACGTATTTTTCAGCACTGATATGGAGGTTTACACTTCCATAAGCCTTGTATTTGTGGATAAAAAGAGATACTGCATGTTAATAAAAATCTTAAATTAAAATCAGCTGCTATGTTTGAAGCATCAACAGTACTGAAGAAATCAATCTAGTGTCCACAAGCTTCTAGAATTCTGAGGGTGATTGGATCTGTCATTTACCATGAAAATGGTAAGGATCTGTAAATCATAAGGCTGTCCCCAACGGGCCCTACATCGGTCTGTGCTGTGCACAGTTAACTGATCACGCAGAGCACTGTGTAGCCTTTCTAGGACAGAGAACCCAGGATGGAAAAAAAAACACGGAGAGAGCTCCAGGATAAATTTGTGAAATTTCTATCTACGTATTGAATTGTCTACAGTTGATGTTCATTGCCTGAGGAAGAAGCAACATAAGCAATGGGCCTGGAGAGAGCTATAAATGTTATCTGAACATCTACGGCACTGCTTTCTCCAGCTGCTGCTGCTGGCAAGGTCCAGGCTGCCGTGCACATGGACATAAGCAGGCATTACAACCTATAATCATGGCCTAGTTCTGCCACTTGACACACGAGTTATCTGCTGTCGTACCCTGAATTACATGACCCTTGCTTAAGGAATGGTGGTGTTGAGTCCCAGGGGTTTGCAGGTTATCAGAATGCTTATCCAAGCAATACCGCTTTCAGCGTCGGTCCGAGCATAGTCTTGATGGCATCTGCAATAAAAACAAGTTGAGATTGTTCCCATCTGTAAGAGCAACTGTTGAGCCACACTCAGCTGAAGTCCTCGTCAGGATTCTGTTGATCCAGCAGATGGACGTGTGTGAATGGAAAGTGACCACGTCTGCCGTTACATTCTCCTTCCCACTGACCACTCATGTTAATCTTTGTGACCTTTACCAGCTCACCGACCTGTGGGGTAGGAAACACACACGTTACAATCCAGAAACACAGGCAGGATGAGCTGCCACCCCTCCCTCGGTGTGCTGTCACCCAAGCGCACCAGATACACATCTATAAAAAGCAGCTTTAGTCCTGACAGTTTCTGAGACACCAGCCTGCCCCCAATGCCATTCACTCCAAGAAAGTATATAAAGAAATGTGCCTAGACCAGGTGAGAACCACCTGAACTGAAGAGCCAGCAATCCAACAGCAATCTTCCCAAGTGCTCTTGGGACCTGCCATCAGGTGCTACCCTGATAAATGTGCCTTGCTGGGCTGACAGAGACCTGCACACTGCTGGGACTCCATCAAGAGTTTCAAAAAGGAAGGCAGGCTTGTACCTGTACCAAGTGGACACTAATCTGCAAGCTCAACTGCTCCTTAGTTTTGAAATTCCACTTTTCAAGTTCTGGAAAGTGGAGGCTCTCTCTCTCTTTCCACAGATTATAACAGGTGTGTAAGAAGTGCCATAAGGCTGCTCTGTTCTTACTCTGGGCACCCACAACCAGCTACCACCAAAGGCAAAGCCAGATGGCATTTCAGTCTCACCTAGCATGGATTTCTCCCAGAAATAAATCCCATTGAATCACAGAATTGTTTAGGTTGGAAAAGATCTTTAGGGGCATCAAGTCCGACCATTAACTCTGCACTGCCAAGTCCAGCACTCATGGGAATATTAAAGACAACAGATGCCCTCTCCCTCTTGCCCAGGAATACATCTCCTAATCTCCACCCTAATATTCCCAGCACCAATTCCAAAGGTACCATCTATCATCTCCCTGTGACAAAGGCACAAACTGCAGAGCAGGCACTTCCCCAGGGCTGAGCAGGTAGTTCAAATCAGGACACAAGTCTAGATCTGATCAGTCCCCACCTCTGTTTCATAGTGAAGGGTACTTTAATGAAGTGGCACTTACACAACCCAAGGAAGCACGATTTACATTGTAGAGACACTGGAGAGTTAATAAATGCACCACTGAAAAGCTGTCTACCCATTTCTACCCCTCTGCAGAATTTTATCAATAATCTGATTTACGAGTAACGTACAACACTTTTTAAATTCTTCCCACATCACAGATGGAGGATGCTTTCGGGACAGATACGCTCTATTTTCTTTCACTAATACTCTAAATAAACTCTGAAGGTGTGGCCAAAGGCCTCACTGTATTTCATCCAGAAATTCATTGAATATAACGTTTACACAGATGCTCATCACTCTGTTCCAAATCCATCCAGAACACAACCTCATCATTTGCACTGTCCGGGCAGCCAAGGAAGAACAAAGACAACAATTTCAGATGTTACCAATCTCCATTAACTTTACAGGTTTTAATCACTTGCAATCTTTTGCCAGAACAGCTTTTAACAGTTCATAAATTCAACCCCTTTCATGGACATTTAATTAAGCTTCCCATACCTCTCGTGATTACTTATCTGGTAATGAGAGGCCCATTGGGACTCTTGCTGTAGCTTTATTTTCTCCTTTTGTAGTCATTAGTATAGACATTTTAATGAATCATATTTTGAAGAAAATCCTCTTATGTATTTGCTACAGGCAAAAAGGAAGCCTTCCTCCAGTACTGAATGCAAGCTTCAGCTCTTTAGGAATTTAATCATGCAGTTTGTATAATTTTGCTACTGCTAATAACCACCGGGGGGTTGTACCAACAAAAATACTCTGCTGACCAAAACAATACATCAGCTATAATTTAACAAGGATAAGATTCAATGTGACAATACTAGAAGTGGAAAATCTGATTTCCTAATCACAGCCATTACCAGAACAATGTCCCAGATAACTTTAAACTGCTTCAGACCTGGATATCATCTACACACCAGCCTTCAAGAGAACAGTGTTCAACCTACAACCCACTGGGAAGGGAAAGCACAACTTGCACTGAACTTTGTTGTCTGCAAGGGATTTTTCTTACACTGTTGGCATCTGCTTTTGCTATCACACACTAATTAGTGTTCATTAGGGTCTATCTTGGATGCCTTATAATAAACTCGCCTGCAAAAGGTGGGTTTAACAGAGCAATGACACTGAGCTTCAGTATGGGATGCTTGTGACACTGCCTCACTCCCAGAGCATCCTGTAGCTGGTTTTTGGGTTTCAGGGGTGTTTCAGGGCCATTGCAGCCAAGGGACACTCAATTATGAAAACCCCTTACTAGAAGGAGCTACACTTGAAAGCTGCATTTTAGTCATTGTTAAATGAGGAGAGAGCTCTGAGATTAAATATTCCTTTTTACCAGTAGAGTAATTCCATTTAGCAGGCACACTGATACAATTTTTCCTTCCCGTTTCATTTATATATATCAAAACCTTCCCATTTGGTTCTCAGATATCTTTGCACAGATATCTTTACAGTCCTGTCAAACAGGACTAACTTTAAGCAAGCATGGACCATTTCACAAATGCTGGCTTAAGAAAATGGCTCCATTAGATCCTGACACATCTTTCTAGATCTGCTTCAAACCTCTGCCTAGTAAGCTACAGTTCAACCACTCTCCTGATGACAATAAAGAGAACCTTTCCAAAAATTACTCATTATTACAAGTGCTGAAGTTTTAAAACCTTTAGGCTAGGAGTGGATGTTTTCTCTGAATTCTCCTCACTTTTAGCATTGACTTATGGCAACATTAGTCCATAGTGCATCATCCCACCAAGCACAGCACCTCAGGAACAACACTGTACCCTGCTAGAAAGCCAGGTTTGTCTCAGTCTTCATCAGAAGTTTTAAAACTAAATATACCCCATATGCTTCAAAGCAAAACTGAAGGTTCAAGTGAAGACTTCTGTATGCTGTGGTTTTATTCCAAGTACTCCTCTTTGGTGAGGTCAAGGTGGCAGAGTTCTGCTACTGTTACAAAGAAAAAAAATAAATCGATCGATCTCAGAGTCATTCACCACACAGATCTTCCCTTTTTCTCCTCTATTTTCTCTTAAAATAGACTGAAAACTCCTTGCCTAGGTCCAGTTACATGCAAAATGAACGTTAACTTCTCCTGCTGAATCTTTTTTTCCATAATAGAGCACAGACTTTATTAGAACATCATCTGCTCTGATCCTCCTTCCTTGAGCTCTTCAAAAGCATGTCAGGCTTAAAATAACAGAACAGCACAGATATTCTGTTTGCAGTTTGGGCAAAAACTGTTTGATGTCAAGAATCTATTTTTCTAAGAGAAACAGTGGGATCCACCCCCTCCCATGAATATTGCCAGATTTAAGGATAAGAGTTTTCATTTGGAAAGAATCCCACTTTCTGTATTTATAAAGAGGTCTGGGCAAAAATGGTCTGATAAGATTTACATAATGCTCTCTGCTAAGTTATCTAAGAAAGAGATCTCTAAATAAACAGAGAAGGAACACCATGAAGTGAAAGGGAACGTGGAAAAAGGAGACAACAAGAAACAGCACTTTGATAGACAGGATGGAGAAAAACTTGGGAGAAAATGAAGTGCATATTGCTTTTTTTCCTGTACAGACATTGAAAGCAACTCAGGAACATTGTGATTGGAAGTGATAAAAGCTGCAGAGCTTTGAAGGCCACTAGAAGCAGTGATAAGTGGCTCACTTTTTAAAACTACATTTTTGCAATATTACATACAGAATAAAGAACCACCACTGCTATTGCATTTCTTAAATGGAGAGCAAGACAGGAATATAACACCCTAACCAAGATGTCAACTGATAAGTATTTAAGCAGTTTTGAGAGGCCCACAAAGGCCATTTCTGGACACCAGAAATCTCACGTGGTCACACAGCCGAGCTGAGCTGACACTTCTCAGCTGCCCCTCCCAAACACTTCAGCTACTCAGCCTTTACCATCAGTTAGTAAAAGACACCAGGGGTGTAAGGTAGCTCAGAAAAGAGATGTTACCCACAAAACTGCTCTTCCTTCAGCACAGCACTCTTGAGAGATCATGTGAGTTTTGGTGAAGAGGATTGAACTAACCTAAGATCAGCCCTGGCACTCACAAGCCGCTCTCCAGTGTGGAAAACATTTCCTTTCACTCTAAGTTGCTTATGGCCTGGATTAGCAGCATTTCCTCACTCTCCCTATTCCACCCCATGCTCCCAAATCCTGCACTGGGCAGCAGTGTGGGGTTCTTCAGTGAAATGAAGTGTAAAGTTAAGGCTTAATGAATGCAAAATTCAGAAATAAACCCAAAAGATTTTGCTAAATATGCCACAATGTAATATCCAGGGGCTAAAAACCAATCGAACATCTGGTAATTACAACAGTCCGCATTCAGGAATATTCCCAAGCTCCAGGAGGTAACTGGGTGGAAAGAGTGAGAAAAAGAGGGAAAGAGACAGCATTTTAGCCTTTATGAAAGTTTGAAGGGTAAAAATCCTCACATTCCCCCAAAATCTGATGAGCTGACATAAACTTCTATACCTGCTTCTCAACCCAAAAATATTCAGATATATAACAGAACGTGTAGCAACTCAGAGTATATTTACTACCTACGTGGGAAGAGATTTCACATCTGCCAGGCTGTACATCAATTACCCATCTGCAGCATGTGCTGCATTCCCAGTTCTGCACCAGACACACACCTACAGCTGCCAGATCACTGAAGTCCTGGAGTGCCTTTTGTGCCATGCACAATTACACAAAGTATTTCAGAGTGGAGAGGAGATGCTCTGACTCAGCACAGAAACTGTTTTTTCCCAAGTACTTAAAATGTTATATAAACAGGAAGTCAATTAGGTATCAGGAAATTCCAGAGCCTCTAGCTCAAAGAAAGCCTAGATTAAAGGATACAATTTACATATCCTAAGGCAAAGGTCTGCCACAGGGAATACCTTAGTCTCAATTTCCTCAAATATAACTTGGGGGAGAACTATCCGATGTGGAGACATAGAGCACTCTAGTCACCTTTTTAAGAGGAAAAAAGACAAATCAGAAAGGGCCTGTGCAAGTACTTGATCCTGTCAGGAAGTGAATCAACCTGGGGGAAGCTCACTGCTTTACTACAAACCCTACTCCATCAATCACTGCTCTATACCAGACCTCCCTAACAAATTGTAATGTAAATTGTAAAATGTTCCTGCTTCAAACCTAAACCCAAAGTTATCTGCTTGAGGTGGTGTTGCTACAATTAAATTCTATGTGTGATCATCATCATCTCAGTCCAGGTAATTTCAAAGTGTATCAATGTTTCCACTGATTGCTTTAAAACTGCTGACAGATTGGGGAGAAAAAAAATCCCAACACAACACAACCCAATGAACAACCCAGTACACCTTGTGCAGCTTGGGGTGAGGCACACAACAGCAAACACAGGTTCAGACACACAATTTATGAGCTGCTCCCTCTCCCTCCCCCACAAAATAAACACTTCAGGAACGGAAAACACGGATGGGGAAACACTTATGTTAGTGATGGTTGACAAACAGACATGATACTGGTTCAGTAACCTAATAAAAATCAACAATAATCTAATTTACAAGTGACTCGCATCACTCATTTTATCCATAACTTATTAATCACGACATAAAACCAGTATTACAAAGCTTTTCCCTTTCTCATTCCTCCAAAACTACCACGTGATCGAAAGGGAAATCCCTTGAACAGATCTCTTCCTTCTAAGTTTTGCCCATTATGTACCTCCAAAGCCAAGGCTGTCTTGTCGTAGGCATTAGGGACTCGCTTCTGGACAACCCGGGCATAAATAGGGCCATTCTGAAGGTTAGGGAGCGGAGTGTTGATGCTGGGCTGGGCATAGGGCCCTGGCTCCGGCCCACCCAGTGGTTGTGGGTGGGAACTATCCTGGTTACCTCCAATCAGAGTAGGGACTGAAGCAGAGGAAGGTCTATACTTCTCGACGTAAGGAACGGGAATCATTCCCCTCTTCCCTTCGCTGTCTTCTGCGTTCCACCACTGCTCTTCAGGCTTATCCCGGATTCTCAGTATGTCTCCTTTCTTAAAGGGAAGGTCTTCCTCATCATTGCCATTAAAGTCAAAGAGAGCTCGCACATACTCGGCCTCCTCCTGCCTGAGGATAACCCCGCTATTCTGCCTCGAGCGGGAAACGGGTTCTATCAAGGTTGTAGTGTCCAAATAGTGTATTTTGTAGAATTCCAGTAAAGATGGCAAAGAATCAAACTCTTGGTCACCTATTCGAAATCTGGTGGGATTCGACCCTGGAAAGAGAAGGCAACATGTCAAAGAGAGCATTAGAACTGTCAATAAAGCACCTGAGCAGACAAATACATTTACAGAGAAGTATTTCAACACCAAATTTGATCATCTTTACACCATATTCAGCGTTTCTGAGTATTTTCAATCAAAGACAGCACTATCATGATCATGAATACAGGTTTTTTTTAAAAGATTTTGTCAAGAAAGGAAAAGAGAAATTCTTTGTCACTGCCAAACTTCCCAAATTAGGACAAAAATATCTTTGTTTCTTTTGATGTTATATGGATTCTACAGATGAAAATGTTCAGTACATCAGGGTTTCTCAAACCTTTATACTCAAAATATAGGAAGCAAATACTTTATACTCAAAATACAGGAAGCAAATTAAATTTCGGTACCATTTCAAGGGAATTATTTTTCAAAACTCTCTTCTGCTGTCCAGATCTATTTCCAAAGAAAAGCACTGCATTAATGGTTATTTACCTGTTGTAACATCTTGGGTTAAAAGCATGGACACTACAGAAAAGTGCTTTGTACAGCAGCAAAGAAGTGATGTCAATGAACAAATGAAGTTCTTTTTCATTTTGATAAAAGGTACCACTGAAGAAAATTATCTACATTCTATGCAATGAAAAGCACCAACATATATTTCTGTAACAGGTATGACTCAGCCTTTTAATCTCAAGTCTTGTGGCTTCTTTGCCACGTTTGTCAGCTATAAATCCAAACCTCCAACACATTGGAATACAGATGATGTTCACATTCAAGCCATTACAAGCATCAAAGTGCAGAATATCCACTTCCATTTCCAATCTGTGTGCTGTGCTTTTTTTTTTTTCCATTTTATGTTCTTCAGGCTCAGCTGGGGAAAAACACACACATGATGTTCTATTTCCACCATGCCCCCGTGCAATCGGTGATGGGAAGAACTGGGGAAGGCTGGGGGAGGGGAGCGCAGATGAAAAGATTTATGCTTTAATGAGTAACTCTTTTAGCAAGAAAGAGATGCTTACTTTGCAAGTCTGTTTTCTCTGCAGGGAATATCTAACAGTCCCAAGACTTAGCTCTGGAGTACAAAGCTAGCAGAATCCTTCAAGCTGTCACTGATCCAAAACTCCCTGCAAAGCAGCACTGTCAGCATGGAAAGCTAATGTTACAACAAGTTCTTTCAGGAGAGCAAAAAGGGGTTCTGACAGAGAAAAGGGCAGATTCAATAAGATCAACACAGACAAACACCCGAGAAATGAGTTCTGAAGTATCCTGAAGGAACACGAGCATTAGTGGAGCTGGTTAAAGGAAATTCAAAGGAGCAGAACTAAGTCATTGGAAAATGCACGTTTGCATGCATTTACAGCCCTGAAAGGCTCTCAAAAGAAATGAATACAAACACAGTGAGCCAAAACCCAAACCAAATACCCTCGAAAAACTGCAAAAAACAAAACACAAACTGGCATCAGCAAGAGATAAGGGAGTTAATGTAACTACCAGTAAGGAGGACAAGCCCTGCATGGGAAGATGATTAAGATTCCATCTTATTCTCACAAAGTGTAGTGCCCAGAAGATGCAAAACCCCCTCAACCTTGGTTGCTGAGATGTAACTTACAGCTCTAGGCTTGGCCAGAACCCTGGAATTTCACCCCAGTGGCACTGTCAGCTCTGTGGGCTCACAAGATATGAATTCTGGCTGGACAGGACACTCACTACTCGGTGTGTAATGGGATCTGGGAATGCTGCACTTCCACTACCACTGGAAGTGAAAACCGAGTGGGAAAGACATCAGGTTTCAGACCAACCTGGTGACAGAAACACGAGCAAGTATCTGCCACTGTTTTAATTGTGAACCTTTAAGGATCAAAACTTGACACTTGAGTCAAAAGAAAAAGTCACAGGAACTTCAAGAGCAGGGCAGCAAAGCTCTTTGCAGCCATATGGAGAAGGCTGAATCTCAGGAAAGTTCACTGACACGGAACTTATTTCACATGACAGAAATAGAGGGGCTGAAACATCAATTTACCTCAGTAAAACCTGCCACAAGCTGACTCAGCCAGGAGGCTGAGCTCTGTCTCAGCAATGCAGGGATTCACAGAAAAATCTTAACAGGTCACAGGGAATGAGCAGCTCATCAGTAACATTCATCAGCCTCAGGTCAATCTTCAATCTTCACCAGGATGAACAAGGCATTTTGGAGTGTCTTTTTTTTTTTTTTTCCTTTGGAACAGGTTCACCCTCTCGAATTAATGCACAACAGCCTGAGGGAGCTGCCAAGTGTACCTGAATACAAGTTGGACTTTTAAGAAGGAAAGTCCTCTGGAACATTATGTACAGGGAACGAGTGACTGAAATCACTGCACTGTATCCTGGAAAATCAGATGCTAAAAGGCATTTTGCACAGCTGAACAACAGCCAGAGGACACAGACCCTCCAAATTCTGGCACTCCTTGAAGGGACAGAGAGAAAAGCATCAGAGAGGAGAGACGTTACCCTCACAAAGACCACACTGCCAGAAAACCACGTGCACTTCTGATGCTTTTCTTTAAAAAAAAATGTAAGAGAGCTACAGAAATCTGAGAAGACCTAGAATAAAAAAATCTACAAGCCTAATCCAAGTTAATCACCAATTAATATAAAGGTAGCGACCTCATCATTGTCTGCAGAATTTAAATAGAAGACTCCTAAAATTTAGCTAAAATAGGCATGAAAAGGACAAAATAGTTCGAAGTCACAGTTGGTAAAGAGCAGATTGGAAATAAAATACAACTCCACCTTCCCAAGCAAATGGAAAACTTTCCATCAGTTTAAGTCTTTTGTGGATACTCTTGTTCAGCTACAATGAGCTAAATGATGGTCACATGTAGTGGGGAAATTATTCTACTCATTTCAGGCTCCCAAGTTTTGTCATTCCCTGGTATAAATTCAAAGACTAACAGATTTCAGGCTCAGAGGAATTCTTCAGCCTCCTGTTTGAACTGCAACACTGCTCATAAACTTCAGGCCAATGGAATAATTCAGGCAAGATCTAACACACAAAGAGTTACAGCAGCAAGGTGAGTGGGGTTTTTCTGAGAGCAAGAGCAGTTTTCCTTCATGATCCTGGGATTTTTCTTGAAGGCACAAGTCTGAGCAGCACAGTGTGCACATCTTCTGAGGGCTCCCAGGAAGAGCACGAGCACGTAAGGGTGAGTCCAGCTCCTGGAGGAACTTCAGTCACTTCCTATCAAAGTTGGACACTTGAGTACTGGAAATTATCTTCCCTCCTCTGCAGCCTAGCACAGCTGAAGAAGAAGAGCTGCTCAGGGAGTACCTCCACCACCAGCACTGCTCAGCTGAGTAAGGTTACTCTTTGAATGAGAAGTATCATCCTTCTTCCTCATTCCATCTCCACTAACCTGACTCCAGCCATCTCAGGATGCCACAAAACCCCTGCTCTCAGAAAGGTAAGGAAAGAGTTAAAATCCAAAGGGTCCCAGAACTGAAGAACGTCTCAAACCTGGCTCATGTCAGTTCTCTGTTTATGATGAACATTCCCTCCTGACACAACCCTCTGACACACTGCTGGCTTTGTGTCAGTCTGGGAAAGATTGCTTATATATGTTTTAAATATTGTACAGATACCGGGGAATTAGGGCTATGAACCACCCAATGTCCTACTGAGGTGAGGAAACCACAGAGCAACTTCTCACATTCTCAGACATCTCAGGGGGTTTGCATTTCTCTCTTCACTCCAACTGTTAGTGTCACGAGGGAGTTTTCTCTTTATTCCCAAGCTTTGGAAAGCTTTTCCTTCACAGGAATACAGGTTTTAAGTTTTGCATCTAGTTTTAGTCCGTAAGGGTGGTTCCCTTTCCCAATTTAGAACGCGTTTAAGGCCAGAAAAGCTGTGTTCTTATCACACAGGGCACAATAAGATAACCCAGTGATGTAAGCCAGTTCCTCCTGCAGCATATGGGAACTGGGCTCTGAAGGCACCACATTCCAGCCCTGTGCTTCCCCCACCCCCACGGGAACACCTTTTTTTCCTTGTTCTCAAGTACCTTCCTACTCACGAGCAGAACAAATAAGTCCCATGAACGCCCTATAAAAACACAAAACTCCATTGACTGGAAGAGCTCCGAGCACACCAGGAGAACACTCATTCAGGAGTTACAGACTGTCATTTCTGCAGATAATCAGAGGATGTGAAAAGCAGATGACTAATAAAGGCACTTTCTAAAATCACAATTAGTTTGCATTTAAATATATTTTGATCTTAATAGAAAAATGAAAAAAAAAAAACCCAACAAAACTCAAACCAAACCCCCAAGCAACAGAGTTAAACCCCACTGCTCACACATCCCTAAAGCCACTTCATCCAGAGCTGAGTGTGGATGACATTCTGTAAGGATTCTATGATTCCAGGAAGTTCAGTCCCAATGGAAGCAATTTAGAAGCATTAAATTAAGAATCATGTTCTTAAAACTCATAAATGGTGAAAACATCCACTTCTGCATTTCATCTGTCATACTTCCCTGCTTCAGACAGACAAATTTAGTAACACTGTAAGGTTTCTGTCTTCATAATGCTGCACTCTCAACAGAGAGCATTTCTATCTTTAGGTAGTTCAGGCATTTTTTAGTGCATATCACACATTTTTACCCCAAAGCCTGATGTCAAATTGCAAACACATGATATATTTACTATTTCCTCTGCTGTCCATCACCATGCTAATGCCTGCATGGAGCACTTTGTCTTGTTTGGGATTTCTTTAGCCATAAGTGTGATACTTCATCACAAATGATACCCTAATTCTGATCCGTTTTCACTGAAAACAGAATGTTTTTATTTCCCATAATTCAGTGATTTATCCTCTTTTTTAGACATAAAAAGTTCTGTTCAATTCTTTTTTCTTTGTTATGCTGAAAAAAATCACCTGCAAGAAGTTAGAAAGGGCAGCATCAGACAAAATATCAATTTAACAAAGAGTCTGCAAGTTTACTTTGCACTTTAGAAATCAAATAAAGCATCATGTTTTTGTGACATTCTGATTTTTAGGGAAGCCAAAGCTCCTCATTCCATTCATTCTGTGCTGAGGCTTCCCTATTCCTGAGAGCAGTGTCAAGAATTTCACAAACACTGAGACCAATAAAACTCAACCCAAGAACCCCACCTGGAATATTCAGATTTCCCAGAGAGACCTGTGCATTTGCCAACAATAAATTGCTAAAAAAACTGTACCATACTAAAACATAGTGATTTTGTTTTTCCTAATGTTTAACTTGGCCATAACAAATAAGCAGGACAATCTGCAAACATTTAACTCCTTTTACTGCATTAGCTTCCCTACCCAAACACGAAATCATTTTCAATCTTTTACCAGTGTTTTCACCTCCCTTCCACTGCAGAACAACCTCCCACCTATTTTTTTCTGAAAGAGCACCTTAATTACACTTCAAGTATAATTTAATATACACCTCCCCAGCATCTTCTTTGGCTGGAATGTGAAGACAGCAGGATCAGCACGGAAGCATGATTTAATTAAAATTACTAAAATCAGCGTGGGAGTGTCTGTAGTGCAGGAGTGACGCATCACCCCTCCCCAGAACATCCAGGGGACAAATAAAAAAGAAACCAACCAACACATCATTATACTTTTTCAGATATATTAAGCCTACTGTGCCACCACCTCACACAGCTTTTAAAACAAGGTAATAACTTAAAACAGAAGAGAACTACAAGGTACTTCGTGATTTTAACCTAAGCCAGCCCACAGAATGCCACAAAATGTTACTGAGCTTAAGGACGTAACACAAGAAAAAAGTCAGGATGGCTGTACTGAAGTGATGCCACTGTTTTTCCAGAGATGAGTTGCTCCCCAAAAAGCAACTGCCCGAAAGTGACAGGCACTCATGACCCATTGTTTTTTACTGTCTTTAAAATCCTATTAGGTTGGATTCCACAACAAACCTTCCAAGTTTTGACTGACTCTGCTCTACACAACACCAGCCATCCCTGTCAGCAATTACTGCACCAAACCTCTGCCTGCACACACGTGCAACAACAGGGAACCCACCACGTTCTGTGGCAAACCATTTCACTCCCCACAGCAGCAGCGACTTCCACCTCCAGCTGAATTCAGCCACCTATAACTTCTCCCTGTGGAGCTTTGTGACTTGAGTGCACTCTGCAGCTCTAGGAGGTTGCTGGGATAAACAGGATGAGTTAAGACTTTCCCAGTTTTTCCAAAGTGAAATGCTTCCCTTGTATTATAGTGCAAACCTACTGGCAGCAATTTTGGCTTCTCTCAGATTATCTCCTTCTTAGTCCACCACTCTGTGCAGAGACTGAAAACTAAAGCAAGTCTTGTTACATCTTTCCAATCCTGGTCTTATTCCACCCACAGACCTACAGCAGAGTGTCTCTGTAGCAATTCACACAGTTTACTTCCTGCCAAATAAGTTCATCAAATCTCTTATTACACAGGCTTACTATTTTACTTAAAATTTATCTAGTGGCTCCTTGCTGGGATGCAAACCACACATCCACATCATTTTGCAAGGATTAATATCCAAACTTAAGCAGCTGCAGCACCAACTCCACTAATTCCCACAGGAAGGACACCACTGCCTTTGGACTGCACGTTCTGACACATCCAAGGGTTCTGCACTGCTGGGGTTTAGTTGGACTAACCAGCAAAAATGCTGCTTCTCACAGTGCTTTTCTCCCTGGCACAATCAGCACCTTCTGCTCTTAAAGTGTTACTTTTAAACGTGTTGTTGTCGTATTACATGACCAGTTGATCAGAAATAACATCAAACTTCTCCTTTCAAGGGGAAGGAAACTGAACTTCACATCTGATTTAAAGAAACCACTGCCTTTACATCCTGAAGAGCTCCCACTACTCAAACTCCACACTCGAACTCAGCCTTCCTGATAATGCAAACCTGCCTTGTCAGAAGGCAGACTTTGGGGATGACACTTCCACAGAACCATCTCCCGGCTGAAATGACACGGAAAATCTCTGAATTATTGCTAAAGGGTTTAAGAAAACAAAGAGGTGCGCGGCTGGAGCTGCAGGCTGCCCAACTCCAGGATGTTGAATTTCATGTGGCACAGGACGGCAGGTGCGGACAGCCGGCTCGGCGCGGGCAGCGGCCCCAGCTCCGAAACACGGCTTAATTCCACCACAAAGCGCTCCGCGCCTGCAAACACCGCCCGGGCGCCGAGCGGAGCCGCCCCGGCTGCCCTGCCCGGGGCTGCGGGCACCGCCGGCCCTGGGGGTCACTCACCCGGGGCCCCGGGGCCCTCGCCGCCGGCCCGCCGGGCTCCCGCCGGCCCCAGGCTGTTGACGATGTAGTGCGAGACGCGGGAGCTCTCGGACACCGACAGCACGAAGTCGCCGGGGATGGTGCCCGAGTCGCGCACCAGGAAGGTGCCGTGGCGCTGCCCCTGCAGCAGCGACACGGCCTCGGCGCGGCTCAGCCGCCCCCAGTACC
>VZRR01005892.1:67507-92005 GCA_013398015.1 Oreocharis arfaki | reverse complement strand
GGGGTTGGTGTGAGGGCGGGCTGTGAGGGGGAGGCGGGAACGCGCTGTGGGAATTCGGAACGGCGGAAACCGCGAGGGAATCCCGGCATCGATCGGGCTGGAAAACACCGCTGAGATCACCGAGTCCGACCCGTGACCGAACACCACATTGTTAACCAGATCAGAGTTTCGCGTCCAGTCGTTTCTTGAACACCTCCAAGCACGGTGACTCTGCCACATCCCTGAGCAGCCCGTTCCAATGTCTAATGACCTTTTCTGTGAAGAAATTCCTCCTAATGTCCAACCTAAACCTCCTCTGGCACAGCTTGAGGCCGTTTCCCCTTGTGCTGTCCCTTGTTCCCTGGGAGCAGAGCCCGACCCCCACCTGGCTCCAACCTCCTTTCCAGCAGTTACAGAGAGTGAGAAGGTCCCCCCGAGCCTCCTTTTCTCCAGGCTGAGCCCCCCACAGCTCCCTCAGCCACTCCTGGTGCTCCAGACCCTTTCCCAGCTCCGTTTCCTTCTCTGGACATGCTCCAGCCCCTCGATGTCCCTTCTGAATCCAGACCCAGAACTGGACACAGTGCTCAAAGTGTGGCCTAACCATTGCCCAGCATAGGGGGACAATCCCTTCCCTGGCCCTGCTGCCACACCATTCCTTGCCTGAGGAGGCTACAAAGATGGTGAAGGATCTGGAGAGAGTCTCACAAGAAGGGACTGAGGTCAGTTGGTTTGTTCAGCCTGGAGAAGAGAGACTGAGGTCAGACCTCGTTGTGGTCTTCAACATCCTCCTGAGGGGCAGCACCAACCTCTGCTCTCTGTGACCAGAGACAGGAGGAGGGAACAGCTGGAGCTGTGCCAGGGGAGGGTTAAGTTGCATATCAGGAAAGGGTTCTCCTCCACAGGGTGCTGGGCACTGAACAGGCTCCTCAGGGAATGGGCACTGCCCCAAGGCTGCCAGAGCTCCAGGAGTGTTTGGACAATGCTCTCGGGTACAGGGTGTGATTCCTGGGGTGTTCTGTGCAGGGCCAGGAGTTAGAATGGAAGATCCTTGTGGGTCCCTTCCAACTCAGGATATTCTATGATTCTGCACATCTTAATGTGCAGCTCACGGTGTGTTTTCCTTCAGGGTTGTGCCGGCAGCTTCTGTCCTCATCCTCCCTGCCAGCCATATATTCCCACCCCACAGCTGTACCAGCACAGCTGCTTTTCATGGGACTACACACTGAATTGGGCCAACGAGCTGTTCTGGGTTAAAAATAGCCCTGCAAAAGAAAAAGTTTCATTTTATTCAGGGCAGTTCACTGACTGCATTACCACAGAGGTCTGCAACAGGGAACAGCTTAAGTTGCACAGGTGCCACCGAGGAGCCATGTGTGTGTGGGCACGCACAAATTAAGAATTATATTTGTGAGAACAAAGCAATATTTACCACTTTTAGATTGTTCTCCAAGATCTCTTAAATCCCAGAGTAATATCTCCCAGTGTGTGTAGGATTCTGCTCCAGCTCCGCTCAGTCCTGTGAGCTTTTTTCCAGAAAGGAATGTGCTTTTTCAACTGTGTGGTCTCCCTGTGGCAGCACTTGCATAAACAATGTTAGAGCACAGCTGTCCCTGACTGTGAGGGTGCTGTGCTCTTCCCTGCCCCCCAATATCCTGCTTTTTTGTAGGGCCCTGTAGATGTCCCCTGGATGGGACTCTGACATTGTGTCAGATAACCAGGGTTGTGTTAACCTTCACAATATCCCAGTGAGAAAATATTCTGTCTTACAGGTGGAGAGCCTGTGGTTCATCAAATCCCTAAGAAAACACCAGGTGCTTGATTTCAGCTTATCCAATGGTTTCACAAATGAACATCCTTCCTCCGCTGATCCCGTTCTCTCTCCAGATGGACTGGAGGTAGGAGCGAGCCGTAATCCATTTGGAAGCCAGTCCCAGTTTCCGTGGTGATGTGTGGGGTTTGCTGGCCAGCTGCAGGAATAGCACACAAGCTGCCATGGCTTTTTCCCAGGTTTGAAAAGCTGCAGCTCCTTGTTGAGAGCCCAGGACGGCAGGAGAGTTAAATCATATCCGCAGGAACACTTGTGCATTCTGTTCAGTGTTCACAGACCTCAAACAAACAAACAAATCAACCAAGACTTTATTAGGGCAAAATTCACCATTTTTCTGACTCCTGCCAGACCACTGCAAAAAAGCCTCCTTTTTTGAGGGCTCACAGACTCTTTTTTTCCCCCTCCCTTCCCAGTCCCCATCTCCCGTTTTCAGCCGAACCCCAAAACTGCAGGAATTGGTGTTTTCCATCAGGTTTTGGGTTTCGCTGGCGTTGGGAATTCTGTTGCACGAGCTCTCTCTGGTGGTCAAACCCGGGAAACGAATAACGCTCCTGCCCGAAATCGCTCCTGTGGGTGTTCTTATGCTGGAACGATTTCATAGGATCATGGAATGGTTTGGGTTGGAACGGACCTCGTAGATAATCCAGTTCCAACCCCCAGCCGTGGACAGGGACACCTTCCAGTAGACCAGGTTGTTCAGAGTCCATCCAACCCGGCCTTGATCACTTCCAGGGGTGGGTTGTCCACAGCTTCTCTCCTACAGTCACCTTCTCACCTTCACTATTTGTAAAAGCCCTTCCTTACTTAGCGTTTCTGATAATGACTGCTAGATTTCCCTAAATTTCTTTTTTGTCCCCTGTTTAAACACTGAACCCCTCAGTAGTTCATTATCCCATCCTTGCTGCACGAAGGCTACAACAAGGCAGAATCCTTCTGCCCAAACCTGCTTCCTACAGGTTTGAAAAAATTAACATTTTCAGAGTCCAGGTGATCTTTCACAGGCAGGAGGAGACTGCAGACAGAGAGGAATGTGAAAGAAAAACAAACCTCTGGGGCACGGTCTCAGAAGGATAAAACTAAATCAGCTTGTAATTCTGAAGAATTCAGTGTTAATAACAAGATTCTGAAAGAAGCAGTAAAATATTGTGAAAACATTCTATTCACCCACCTGGCAGTAAAAGCCCCACTGGTACCCAGGTTTGGTTTCCCTCTCCTGATTTTATTGTCCCTACCAGTTGGCCAGGAATTGTTTTTTTCCTAAGAAGCCCTGAAATTTTGGCAACCAGTCTAAAGCCACAGTCAATCAGTAGAAAGTTTCTTGCTGAGTTCAATGCGTGAGTCTTGAAAAGGTGGCAGGCACCGAGGGCTGTAGTGCAGCAATGTTCTGCCCGAGGTGACATTCAGGGATGTTAAAACAAAATAAGGAAACACCTGGCTCAGCCAAAGGTTCATCTGCTCTCTGCTGACAGCAGTGCAAGGTGACCTGGTGTCACATAACACTGTCCCAACTGTTCCTTGAAGGGTTTGGCTTTGTCAAGCTGGTCTAGATCACATGGCAATACTCTGTGTCCCACTTAGAAAATTAAAACTAAGGGAGGAGAAGTTCCATCTCTTGGTTTCTTTTCCCCGTGACCTGAAGAAACGGCGTTTCTTCCACAGAAATGTTTCCTCTTGCACTTAGTTCAGACTCAGCTGCTCGCAGGAGGTCCCTGTGTCCTGTTTATTCCTTTTCTTCACCTCACGTGTGGCTTCTGCCAGAAATGGTCACACCCGGCTTGGAAGTGTCACCTGTGTCAGAAGTTCCTGCCAGGTGCTGCTGTGGGATGTCAGCACCAAATGTAGCACTTTTGGTGAACGGTGACATGAGCCATTGTGTAACAAACTCCGTGTGGACACTTGAGAAGAAAGAATCTTGGCGTGAGTGATGGGTAGAATGATCTCTTGATCCCGCTGGATTTTTTGAGAGGAGAGGAGGAGCCTCTTTTTGGAGAGGAGGAGCCTTTATGCTGCCAGCTGGGAAATGTCTTTGTGACAAAGTCCAAATTTGAAATTTCCTGGGAAGTACCATCAGCTCAGAGGGAAAGTGACATATCACAGGGGATGGACTGGAGGGGGTTCATTTGTAAAATGTGCAGAAATGAGGCATGGAGCAACCTGAGCTGGAGGGAAGCATCGTGCAGTTGGAGAAATAGTAGGAATTCCTAATGGAATTGGCTGAGTGTGATGGTAACTCACAATGACAGTGGTATGTGGCTGTGTAGCTTGGCAGTTGTGGTGTGAAATAATGATGCCAAGGCAGGAGCAACTCCTCAGCTAGAACAGGGCTCTGGTCTGCTGCGTATGCAGGAATGGAACTGATTAGTGTAATTGGGGGAATGAAGAACTTGTCTCATGAGAACGGGTAAAACCATGTGGTTTATTTAGGCCAAGAGGAGCCGGGGCTGCTCTCCTGGAACAGCCTGAACACCTTGGGACAAGGCGACAAAGAGAGTAACTGAGCCCCAGAACAATGGGACACAACACTGCGGAGAACTGCGAGCTGAGAGTTAGTTTGATTTTATCAGAGGTGTGACATCCCGCTAGTGTGGAGGGGCGGGAGAAATCGAACATCAGAGTTTAGATAGTTTAAAAAAATAATTTTTCGAGGGACTTAAGCTCTGTGTTTGTCCGCTCACCGTGTGCCTTTCCTCGGGGCCGGGGGTACGCGGGGACACGGCAAGGCTGCCCTCCCGCCTGCTGTAGCCGCGCTCGGCCCCGTCCCTGTGGCCGTTCTCCACCCTGAGCCCCTGGGCCCTTAAGCGGCTCCGTCCGGCCCGGGATGTGCCGGGCTCGGGGAGGTTCGGGGGTGCACTGAACTCAGGGCTCNCGCTCCGCCCGCCCGGCGCTCCTGGCCGCTCTCCGCGCTCGGTGCCGCCCCGCCGCTCTGTGCCGCGCCGCGCTCGTCTCGCTGGCCGCGCTGGGCGGGCCTGGCGGAGCCATGGCGGCCGTGCGGGGCCTGCGGATCTCGGTGAAGGCGGAGGCGAGCACGACCACGGCGGAGCCGCGCGGCCCCGAGCCCGAGCCCATGGAGGTGGAAGAGGGCGAACTGGAGACCATCCCTGTGAGGCGCTCGCTGCGGGAGCTCATCCCGGTGAGGGCCGAGAGCTGTGGGCGAGGAGGAGCTGGGTCCGGCGGTTGGGGGTGTCTGAGCGCTCCGTGAGGGCTTTTGGGGGGAATTCTTGGGAAAAGCGGGGATGTGGGAGCGGGGACATGAGGAGACTCGGGGGCGCGTCCTAAGGAAGCGGGCGGGATGTGCGTGGGAAGGAAGGGAATAAAAGGAGGCGGTGGAGAAGAGGATTTGGGGTGCAGTGTTGGGGTGTAGAGGAGGCTGTGGGTGGGAGAGTGTACAGGGAATACCTGTGGGAGCAGGGAACAGGGGCTGACCGCGGGATAGCAGAGCTGGGAGTGTGAGCTCTCATGAGCGGGGTTTGAGGGTTTCCTTCCCGATGTTTTCCTGCCCTTTTCACTCTCGCTGATTGTTTCCGTACAAGTTTTAGTAGGATTAGGTTTAACAACTAAAAATGGGTCACAGTTCTAAAAATGCCTAAGTAGTATTTTGNGGCGGGGCTAGGGGAGGTTCGGGGGTGGACTGAGCTAAGGGGTGCGCTGGGGCTCGGAGATGTCCTGGGCTCGGAGCGTGCCCCGGGCTCGGTGCACGCCGGATGCGGAGTGCGCTGTGTCTCGGGGGTGCGTTGGATTCGCGTTGCGCCGGGTTCGGGGTGCGTTGGGCTCAGGGGGTGCACGGGGCTCGGGGTGCGTTGGATTCGGGGTGCGCTGGGCTCAGGGGGTGTGCTGGGTTCGGAGTGCGCTGGACCCGGGGCGCCCCGGGCTCGGCGCACGGCGGTGCCGGGCCGCGCCGTGCTGCGGGCGGCGCTCGGGGCCGCTGCGCTCCGCCCGCCCNCCCATGGAGGTGGAAGAGGGCGAACTGGAGACCATCCCTGTGAGGCGCTCGCTGCGGGAGCTCATCCCGGTGAGGGCCGAGAGCTGTGGGCGAGGAGGAGCTGGGTCCGGCGGTTGGGGGTGTCTGAGCGCTCCGTGAGGGCTTTTGGGGGGAATTCTTGGGAAAAGCGGGGATGTGGGAGCGGGGACATGAGGAGACTCGGGGGCGCGTCCTAAGGAAGCGGGCGGGATGTGCGTGGGAAGGAAGGGAATAAAAGGAGGCGGTGGAGAAGAGGATTTGGGGTGCAGTGTTGGGGTGTAGAGGAGGCTGTGGGTGGGAGAGTGTACAGGGAATACCTGTGGGAGCAGGGAACAGGGGCTGACCGCGGGATAGCAGAGCTGGGAGTGTGAGCTCTCATGAGCGGGGTTTGAGGGTTTCCTTCCCGATGTTTTCCTGCCCTTTTCACTCTCGCTGATTGTTTCCGTACAAGTTTTAGTAGGATTAGGTTTAACAACTAAAAATGGGTCACAGTTCTAAAAATGCCTAAGTAGTATTTTGCTCTCAAAAATTGGGTGAAAATTGTTTTGGAAGCTGATCTTTAATTAGCTGGTCTCCCAACGTGCTTGTGCTTCTACCCGACATGTGGCCTGAGAGACAGCACCGTGCTGTACTTCCTTGTGCTCCGTGAGTCAACCTCACACAGTGGGGGTTTTCAACTTGAAAAATCATGTTTATTTTGCTTTTCTTTTTCTAGTAACTCGGAACATTTGGCAGCATTAGAGGAACTTTGATGCTGTTACTGAGAAAAGCGGTTGGATTGTGTGTGTGTTCTTCGGTCTTTCTAAACTGAGACTAACCTGCTTCTAGAAATGGTCCCTTTAGCCAAAGTAATTATTGCAGCACAAGTGTAAAGAACACGTTTACTCCTAAAGAAAGCAAGAGGTGTTCTTCCATCTCCAAACTTTTGCCAGCTGAGGGTGTCAGAATGAAGAGGTGCCATTTTACAGATGCAGACAATGGAGGACACAGAATTGGGTCACTGGTTCAGGGGCTGTGGGGATCAGTTCATCTCTGAATTCAGGAATTCAGCAGTCCTGATCGATGGACAGGAAACTTGTAATTTCTTCTCTCATCATTCTCTGCTTTTACCCTCTCTCAGTATCCAAACAGTAGTGTTTCACCTTGGTATTTGGAATTTGGGGTTGAAATAATGATAGGAATAAAAAGTTACTTGTTTTGTTGTGGATGTGGCTTGGTGTTCTCACTTTTTGAGATTCAAAACTGCAAACTGATGCTTCTGTAGTGAGGTATCACTGTTAAATCTGCTCGTGTTTTACAAGGAAATTATACCCAAACCCAAAATTGTGGAAGTCTTCCTTCGGAAAAATATCTGATGACTTTCCCTGTATTGCTGAGAGAGTAAAAAGCTTGGCAGCTGCTGACATATAAACTAAACTCTGTCAAAGGAAAGAATCCTTGCAGTAAGGGAAGCTTGGTTCAGTTCTTGAGGGAAGCTTGGTTCAGTTCTTGTGCTTTCACTTTCACTTACATCAGAGAAAGTAATTGCTTGTGTGCCTGTCAGTCTGGGGATGTAGCTTGGATCAAGGAAAAGGGGATCTATTTCTTGTAGGAATGATCAGGTGTCTTTTTCAATGTAAGAAATGTGTTGCTTTCAGTGCTCATTGAGATTTCATCCCCATTTTGCTTTGTTTCAGGACACCAGTAGGAGATATGAAAACAAAGCTGGAAGTTTCATTACTGGGATAGATGTAACCTCCAAGGTAATTTTTGTGCTATGGCTCTTCAATATTTTGTCATTTTTGCCACTGGAGAGGTGGAACCATTTCTTTTCTTTCTTCCCCAACATGCACAAAGTCTTAGCCTGGTGTTCAAACAGCTGGCATGAATCACAGTGTGTGTTCCAAAGATCCAAAAACCTGTAATTCTTCCTAATAAAATCTGGAGAGCAAGGAGCTTCTCAGCCAGTTTCCAAAGTTGCACAAGTTCCAGGCAGGCTGTTGCTCATGAGCTACATAAGAGGAGCCTGAATTGCCAGTCTGAAAAGTTCTCTGGAGCCAATTCTCCAGTGTTAAATTCGTGCTCAGAGAAACAAATTCACACTTTTGTGTATATTTTAAAAACACATAGGGAAAAATCTCTGTAATATTAAAAGATGAATTTTGCCTGTGGTAGAGATGCTTCTTTTTTAAGAGGTTTTTTAAAAATTGTTAGTAAGGAATAGATAATGTTCCTGTTCCATCATGGAGTCTGTGGTGTCCAAGACACCTTGTTTTCCATGCCATTTCCTGATTGCCATTGCTGGACCTACACAAAAACTGTTCTGTAGCACAGAAATACTTTTGTGAACGACTTCTACATTCTGAAACCTACGGGTCTCTTCAGAATTAATAAAATTACTAACATAAATTGTTGCTGTCTGGTAGATTTTCAGGTATCCTCGGTGCAGTTTGTTGAGGGTGCTGCTGTGGTTCCTGTTCTGAGTGCATTGTTTTGCATTTTGCAGGAAGCAATTGAGAAGAAGGAACAAAGAGCCAAACGCTTTCATTTTCGGGCCGAGGTGAATCTCGCCCAGAGGAACGTGGCCCTGGATCGGGACATGATGAAGAAAGGTACGAGTTCATCCAGCAGTCAAGAGAAAAGATCCCTTTGCTTACTTCCTCACAGTGTCTTGATTTATCCTGCAGTATTTTCTGCATTCCCAGAGGTTTTGCCACATTCCTGCCAAAAGGAATCGCTTTGGGTTTTTTCCACCTTTTCATTTGCACGTCATTATTTTTGAACCTATTTGACACTTGCCAGCTCACTCCTTGTTTTACCACCCCCAGGACAAAGACAGCATTTTTTGTGTGCCTTATTTACTGGTGCTACATGCCCAAGATTCATCTTGTGGATCAATGCTGCTTTAAGAATCTTTAAGTGCATTTTAAAAACCCTGCAGCACTGTGTGGGTACACGTGGAGGACTCTGTGTGCTGTACACACAGTGAAGCTGCACTGATGGCAGGCTGGAATAGAAGCCAGGAGATGTGTGCACAACAGATTGGTGTTTTTGGCACCCAGTTAGTTCTCAAGGCTTTTTTTTTCCAACTGGCAGCTTGGACCTGCTAAGCTGTGGCCTGTAACAGCTCCCCATCAGGTGATACAAGTGGAAGTGCTTTGTGCAGGGCTTTGTTTTGTTCTGGCTCTTTAGTACTTAGTGATAGCACTTTGGCAGTGTTCAAAGAGGAAAAAAAATGTTTTTCAAGCTGTTTGGTTGCTGTGCAGTCTTTGTATCTACCAGTGCTTGTAACCTCTTTTAATTCTCAATTTATTGAGTTTTGCATTGTGGAGGTATAAATTAAGTTACGGTCTATATCATGCTTCACTTCAATTAGTTCCTCTTTAGTTTATTTAAAGTATTTGCTTTATAAACCCATATGTTCCTAATCTGAAAGCCTGGAATAAGTACCAGTTTTGTGTCTTTTTCTCTTTATAGCAATTCCTAAAGTAAGACTGGACACCATTTACATTTGTGGAGTGGATGAGATGAGTACCCAGGACATCTTTGCCTATTTCAAAGAGTATCCTCCTGCTCACATCGAGTGGCTGGATGACACCTCATGTAAGTAAACAGAGTATTTGTAATTCTTATTCTGTTTTTTAAATACTGGTCATAGCTGTACCTCTAAGGGCAGAAAGAAAAAGGTCGAAAATTATGTGCTGCTTCCATCTTGACATAAATACTTTAACTTGAGAGGAGGTGATTGAGCCCTGCAGTTGGGCAGGTTGGGATGGTTTCATGAGGAGGAGGAGGAGGAGATTTGTTGCCATGTTTGTGTAGTGCATGCTCCAGGAGAAATGGGTGGGTGGAAGGAGGTGGCAGCGGGGTGTGATTTCCATAGGTTGGAAAAGGAATGTAAGTGCACATGGCAAGGGCTGTTTTGGAGAGTGAGATTGCCAGCAAGATCAAAGGTGGCTCAGAGTTTCCTCACTGGTACTGAAGGCTGTGGAAGAGCTTTTTCCTCCAGCTGGGTGCTGGATCATGGAACTGGAATACTCTGAGATTGTCATGTGGCTACAAACCTTGTGCCTGAAATAATATAAAAAGAATTAGGAGCCAGTGCAGCTTTTCCAAATTGCTGGCAACTTACTGACAGGCATGGCTAAAAGCTGAGAATCAGTAGCTTCATTCTCTGGAGTGACCCTGGAGAAATTACGTTCCAGTGCAAGACAAAATAGATGGTGTTCTACAAAATACTGGTAACCTTGGAGTCACTGTGTGTGACAGCTCGAAGTACTGGCACAAGCTGACAGAAAATTTGAAACCCAGTGAGCCCTGGGTGGATAATTGCAGTGCAGAGCTGCTGGATGGACCTGTGCTGATGCATGAGCTTGGAAATGCACAGCTTAACTCTGTATTTGAGGCTTCATTTCTAAGATTGTCTGTTTTCTTGAATGCTACATGAATAAATTAAAGTGAAAATTAAGGCTTCAGGGTTGTAAGAATACCCAGTTATAGTTATTACACATCTTTTTTTAATGGTGAATGTTCATGCTGTGTCTGAGTTACCATGTCAGCTACACTTGGTGAAAATAGCAAGAAAAAGCTTTTTCTTTTCAGCATAAATTTGCATCATGGCAAAAACTTCAGTGTTCCCAACTGAATTACATCTTAAAGTGCCATAGTGAAAGGTGAATTTAGTGTTCTGTGTTTCACACTGAGGAACGTGAAATGACAAAGGTTTTGAAAATTTTGAGATGGCAGACAGCGAAAAAATGTAAATTTATTAGCCAGTCATTGAAGTTAATATCTGGGTGTTCTTCACCTTGTAATTATTGTCTGAGTACTTTTAAGAGAGAATCTCTTATTTTGGGTCACTGTACAGTTTCCTTGATATCTGAATCCACTCTGCTTAACAGCAGAACAGACACATTTGCTGCTGTATTTGCACCAAGTGCAGAAAGCTTTTGTTCAAATCCTGTTTCTAAGCAGTTTTACCTCTTTCAACATCTATGAAATGCTTTTAATTGGCCTAATAAGTTATGTTTTAGTACCATCTGCTGATACTTAAGGCACATCCTGAGTGGGTACTCTATAATCTGTGCAAAGGGCTTGAGCAGTCTCCTATTTCCCCCTATTTTCCTGCTTTTTGGAAAAAATAAACAGAATTCTAAAGGGAAGTCCAGAGTTCTGTTAAGTTGCCAAAGGGAAAGTAATCCAGGTTTCATTCCTGCCTCCTGCTGCTCCCATAATCACATTTGTGTGGGAACACATGGATACACTGACCCCGACCAGTGCCCTGATTTGCTGTGCTTAGGAAGCCTCTAAAATCTATGGTTGTGCATTTCAGTGACATTTGGGCTTTTGCTCAGCTCTTGTGCTTTGTAACAGGCTGAAAATGGTGTGTCCTCCAGCTTATCAGGTGTGTTAAAGAATATGGCTTTCCCTGCAAGAGATCTGATGGCTTTTCTGTCATTTCTGAGTTTTTGCTGCTAATTTCCCCCCAGCAAGGCAGGGGAGATGGGACTGCTCGATGCCACAAACTGCATTTGGGTTCTGTGTGTGTTCCTGTCTGTCACAGGTAATGTGGTCTGGCTTGATGAAGTGACAGCAACACGGGCTCTAATAAATATGAGTTCCCTGCCTGATCAGGAGAAAACAAAGAGCAGAGAAAACAATGAAGAGAAGACAGCTGAAAAAGCCAAGAAAGGTAGATTGAGCTACGCAAACACGGACATCATCTCATTAAATCAATGAAACTTTAAACTTGTGCTGGGGTATTGCATAACCTAAATTACTGAAGGAGCTTCTATCATATAGTTTCAGGTAAATGTATTCTGCCACTTTAAAAAAGGCTTTCATCTTGGAAACCTTTTGAAGAAGCTGCTTCTTAAAAGGTGGGTTGGAGCTAGACCAAAAGCAGTAATTCAGTCGATACTAAACGTGTTAGATGAGGGTGATACTGAGAGCTGGTATTTATAGTGGGACACGGTGCACAGAAATAGCTCTGTGTGATGTGCCCACAAAGGCAGGCAAAGTGGGCAAAAAGCAGGTGTGAGAAGATGGCCTATTTTTGAAATGCCACAGCTAATTCCCTTTTTGATGCACTACCATCCTTCAAGTGTATCCCTCACACCAGCGTGACAGTGCAGCGCTTCTCCAGGCTGTGTATCAGCTCTAAATTTGGCTGTTATCCTTTTAAGAAAGAAGTTATTAAAAGGTTGGTTATAAAAGAGCAGAGCAGCAAAAGTACATCTCAGTGTCGTGATAAGGCTGGTACCTGACTGCCTTGATGGTAAATTTATTTTCCCTTTCTGTGTGGAAGTTTAAAACTGCATTTTGCTACCTCAGGACTGTCCTGCTCTTAGGCTGCTGTGAGTGCTGTGGTTGCAGGTGCTCTATCACGTGATACAGAGCAAAAAACATGTTGTATTTGTTAACTTTTCCATAGAGTCTCCTTAAAAATGCTATTTATGACCTAAATGCAAGTAGCCAATCTCTCTGTTAGATATCTGCAGTGCTTCCAAAAGCCTATCTGGGAAATTTGGTGTTGAAGGCTTTGTTAAATTTATGTATTCTTCTAATTCACCCGCTTTTAATGCTGCCTTTCTCCACAAAGCAGTGACTCCTCAACCATCCACATGACTTGAATTTTTGGCCAAATGTTGCTAAAGCTTCGAGTAAGACTTGTTATGAAATTTTTGGAGATTAGGGACATTGCTTAAATGGAGCAGAAATATATGTATTTACTCCTGGTTGCTATGAATTGCATCTTATATTATCATTACACCACATCTGAAAATAAGAACTGTCATCTGAATTACTCCTGTTCATCTGGAAAAGTGGGATAGTAGAGAAAGTACAGACTGTTCAATTACATCCTAAGGTGTGAGATGCATACAGATACCCTGCAGTCATCTGGCTTGGTTACATTCCTTTTTTTAGATAGGAATTTCAGGGCTATTTAGATATTTAGGGAAGCAAGAGATTGGCCTTTGCTGTGAGAAGCCTCTAATTTGTGAGGGAGAAAAATACATGAATATTCTCCTTGATGAAACTTAATTATTCAGGTTTGAATCTGGGTAATTTGTTTACTTAAATTCTCTCTTTGGTTTCAGTTTGGTTAATTGTGCTTTATTGTTTTCACTCAGGAATATTTTCAGGATCTTTTGAACAGCTGCCACTCTCTATTTTAAGTTTTTAAATTTATTGTTGGATGAGAGTTAAGATAAGGAACTCTGAAATAGAAAAGAGAGGGGTTTTTAATCTTAGCCCTATGAAATTCTTGGGGATCTTTGCAAATGAAATTGGCATATCACACTTTATAGCTGTCCATAGTCATTACTTTTTTACAATATTTTATTTCTCGGGGACTTTGGACAAAAAAATCAGCATGAATTTTCTTACACTGAGCTAAAAAGAACTCTGAGAAACCAAAGCAGCTCAGAATTTTAGCAGTTCTGGAAGCATGCACTTCGTTTCTAGTTACTTCACAGCAAAATTAAGTCACTAAGGTTGGTTTTTTCTTCCTTTTTACTGCTCTCTCCCTAAGCCTTTGACTAATAATCTGTTTTACATTGTTAGTATTGGACATTTGTAGGCATTTTAAAAGGAAAGGCTTTTAGGTGCCTGTAGTGTCTTGGCCTTGCTGATCTCTGACAGGCAGTGCAGTTTCATTTGCTTTCAAAGAATTCAGTTAATGGTGCACGTGTGCTGCTGCAGGCACGGGGGCTCTGGATTTCACTGTGCTCCACTTTTCCATAGGCATTCAGTGCTTTGATTATTCCCTAGGCTGCACAGGAGAAAGGAAAACACCTTCAGGCTGATCTCAGACAATGTAGGTAATCATAAATCAAATGAGACTGACACACTAAAACGGAGCTTGGTTTTTTTTGTTTGTTTTTTTTTTTTCTTCCCCCAATTATTTTCCTCAGAAAAACAAGAGGAAAGCTCCGATGATGAGACAGAAGAAGGCGAGGTTGAGGATGACAATCCCAGTGATGTGGAGGTCAGTACAGGGGGAAAGTGGAAACTCTTCTCTGGAAGTTTTGCTCTGGCTGGTGTGAAGTTGTCACAGCGTTTTAGGTTGATATTTGCAATTCACAATTTAATTATGGAAATAAATTAGATGGGGAGAGTGAGAGGGAGTGCAGGTGTGCTGCATAATCCCAGTGTAAAGTGCTTTGTGGAAAGAGATTTTGGAGAGTTTAAGAGTGAGCCTGGCTTCTCTTTTCTGCTGAGAGGAGGCAGTGAAAGAACAATAATGAAAGGCAACGACCTTTCAGCAGGGAAAGTGCTTAGAGACCAATGGGGTTTGGGCTGCCCATGGATGTGTGGGAATCAGCACACACGTTGATGTCCTGGGAGCAATTTAATCTTCACTGGCTGAGTTTATAGTAGGTGTGATTAGGATTTCCTTTAGGAATGGCTCCGTGAACACTCCTCCATCATGGAAGTCTGAATTTTAGTTTCTATAAAGGAGCTATAAATGAAAGAGAAAGGTTTTTAATCATTGTGTGAGGGCCTGTTATTAAAATCATTTAGATACGAAACGGGAAAAAAACCACATTTTTTCCCATGTCCAAGTTGTGCTATTTATTTTCTGCATTTCAGTCAGTGATATAGAGTTGTTTGACAATTACTGGATTTAATAATCTGAGTTAACGTTACAGAGCAAGAGAAGGAAATATTTTAAATTTTCAAGGCAATTTACATTAAAAATTAACTTTGGCTTGTCAAGAAAAAAAAAGCAGAGCTCACTTGAACATCATTTGAAAAGTGACTTTCTTAATAATCACTTGGTTGCTTCTCTGTAAGCAATCCATTTTTGTTCAACAGTCATTTTATTTTTGAGTCCAAAATACCTTTTTTGCCCCCAAAGTTGGATGCCCTCTCCCAAGTAGAAGAGGATTCTCTCCTGCGTAATGACCTTCGCCCTGCCAATAAACTGGCTAAAGGAAACAAGCTATTCATGAGATTTGCTACTAAAGGTAAATGACCACCTTAACAAGCACTCTGAATTAATTGCTTGTTGTAGTTTTATTTGTTGACTAATTATTGACTCAAAAGGACCTGCTTCTTATTTTAAAATGTTTATTTTTTGCTAATTGTTAGGTGTTAAGATTTTGCCATAAATCCCCATTTCGTGTGTCAATTAAATCCACTTTGAGTTGTATGACAATTATTGTACCTGGAAATTGTATCCTGGGCTCGGGGCATTCTTCCTAATTCCATGGAAGAGGTTTTGTGATGCCTTTTTCCAGAAGTAAATTCCACATTTTAGAAATACGGATACAACTTGAGATGCCAGTGAGGTATTAATAAAAATGATTGCTGAACACTCATTTTATTTATGAGCAAAATAAAAATCCCTGTAATTTCTGGACCGTGCAGGAAGTGGCACATTCATAAAGAGAAGAAAGGTGATGAGGAAGGTGAGTGGAGCCTCCAGCAGTGACAGGGGGATGTAATGCTCTGTTAAGCTGATCTGTAGGAACCCAGTGTCCCTGGAGTTAAGTTTCTAGACACAAATAAAACTGTGGTGGTAGGAGAAATTCCAGAGGTGTCAGCAAAATCGAATACTTCGTGGAGGAGGGTGAATTAATGCTGATTTTAAGGCATACTCAGTCTCACTCTCTGTGGCTTTGGATGGTTATTTATTTGTATACTGTGCTATAAGTTATATTCTAAGAGGGAAAAATTCCTGTAATGTATGTTTTTTACAGATGACAAAAAGGAGCTGGGAGCTGCAAGGAGAAGCCAGTATTACATGAAATATGGCAATCCAAATTATGGAGGCATGAAAGGAATTCTTAGCAATTCTTGGTGAGTGTTGGGCAGAGGAATTGGAGCACTGCAGGTAATTGGCCAAGCTAATCTAAAACTTAATTTAATTTGTGGATTTTCTTCCTATTCAGTTTATGTAGATGCTTCAGTGTAAATAAGGTTTTTGCAGTGTGAGTGTGAATTGACAAAGAGAGAATTTTCTCATGAAAATAAACTTGCCAGACATTCCGACCAGATCTCTGACATAAATGTGTGTCTGCAGGTGATAATTGCATATCCTTAATCCAGGATTTAGGGCTTAATGAATGAGCCAGAATTCCTGTGACAGGAATGTCATCCTCTCTCTGGTCTCCCAGGAAAAGAAGGTACCATTCCCGTCGAATCCATCGGGATGTGATCAAGAAGAGGACGCTGATTGGGGACGATGTTGGCCTGACTCCTCCCTATAAACATCGGCACTCAGGTAACTGGTGGCACTGGGACAGCCCTGTGGGGACACTGGAGAGCTGGCCAGGAGCTTGAGCAGTGCCTCAGCAATCCCCTGGGATGTGTGGAAGTTTTCTTAAAAAAATAGATACATCTGAACCTAGTTTTAAGAGTTTACTCGTACTCAGAAATTCCTGAGGCAGGAACTCCGTGCTGCTCCTTGCTTCCCAAAATAGCTGCTGCTTTTTATGTGACATTTTTCTTGTACAAATTTAGGGCGTGGGGACTGTAGCATCAAAGGCCAAAAGAAGGGGTGAAGGACTTCTTCAGACTTGTTGGCAATTTGTCATACTTGCCAAGTCAATTCTTGCAGTCTGTGGAAAACAATCGTGATGTAGAACAAGAGAGATTAGAAAATTCTATTAATTAGGCTTGAATATCTTCATCTACTGCCTAAGGTAGAAAAATAACGGGTGTAAAAATCTGATTGGCCTGTTAAAAATACAGCCTGGATGTGTCAAATCTCATGGAAGATTTCCCATGTTGGTCATGTCGTGCTGTCTGAAGAGATGTCTGAGTGCTGGTGATGACTAAATTGAAGTTGTTTCTATTTAAATCACTGTTTGGGATGAATTCAGAATAATGACACCTGTGTTCTTTTTGGCATTGCTGCTTGCAGCACTTGAAAGGAGTTTTGCAGAGCCAGCAGCTGGCACATGAAGCCCTCTAAGATCCATCCTAGGAATTGTGCTTAGCTCAGGAAGGAGGAACTGCACCTTCTACAAGAGGCAGTTGTACTTTAATTACTCTGTCCAGCTTTGTGCTTGGCCAGGCCTCTGAGGTAGTGAACACCAGGGACATTTTGTCCTGTGGCAGTTTTATTCCACTTATTGATTCCACTCTAAAATATTTGGCAAAAT
Source organism: Oreocharis arfaki (assembly GCA_013398015.1). Lineage (NCBI taxonomy): Eukaryota > Metazoa > Chordata > Aves > Passeriformes > Paramythiidae > Oreocharis > Oreocharis arfaki. The sequence continues at coordinate 75,147 of VZRR01005892.1, read as the reverse complement.
ATTCTCTCTAAGAAGAGAGAACAACTTAAAGAAGCACAGACTCATTTGTAGGAGATCATTAATTACAGCAAGGTGTCAGGGGGGGTTTTGCTTTGGTTTTCAAGCTTAAGTTCAGTTGATCAGAACGAGTTTGTTTTGCTGCAGGCTTGGTAAATGTTCCTGAAGAGCCCATTGAGGAGGAAGAGGAGGAGGAGGAAGACCAGGATATGGATGAAGATGACAGAGTGGTGGTGGAGTACCGGGATGAGCTGCAGGCTTTCAAGCAGTCGCGGGAGCGCAGCGCCGCGAGGAGATCCAGTGCCAGCACCTCTGACTCTGATGAGATGGACTATGACCTGGAACTGAAAATGATATCCACCCCCTCGCCCAAAAAAAGCATGAAGATGACCATGTATGCAGATGAGGTGGAGTCACAGCTGAAAAATATCAGGTAAAAGTTTCTTAGTCCTTAAAAGTAGCGGTGAAAAGGCATTTCCTGTTTTTACTGACAGAGCTGCTGAGGCTTGAACACACTCTTGAAACTGTTTTTCACTTCTTAATATAATTTTTTAGTAGATATTCTAACAATAAATACAGGCTTTTAATAGAATTAACATTTTTTAAAATACAGCTTCTTATGCAGATCCATCTATCCTTTCTTATTGATAATAATGAAACTGGAATTAGAATCAATAGAAATTGATGCAAACAGCCACAATTAACTTCTTGCAATTCACAGCTAGGCCAGGGAGAAATAACTCCTGTTTTTTCTTTGCCCCTTGCTCTTTTTCTCAGAAAGAAAAATAACCCTTAAATGTTGATGACAAAAAGGAATATATGTTCATTATGGGCTCACTAACCAAAGTTGTATATATTGTAGATTAATAAAATAACTTTACCATGTGTCCCTTCAGTAGGGTGGTTCTACTCATTAGAATGTCACCAGTTTTGAGGCTGCCTACCTGCTCTGAGTTTTGACCCAGAGGCACAACCTTAAGGAGGCAAAGCTGCCTTGAAATAGACACTGAAGCATTAATGGGATTATTATTAAATTTAAGATTCTGTCTTGAGCAGCTTCTAAGCAATATTTTTACCTCTGTTTCTCAGGAGAGAAATCCTGATATTCTTATTTTCTGTCATGTGATATTCCACACAAGAAGCCTTAAGAACTACACTAGATTTAATTTCATTTAGGGGACATCAAATCTCTGATTTCTTTTAGGAATTCCATGCGAGCAGATAGCATAGCCAGCAGCAACATCAAAAACAGGATTGGCAGCAAAGGATCCTTGGAGAAAGTTGCAGATGTGAGGCTCTTGTTGGAAGAGAAACGTCAGAATAACACTGGGCCACGGCAGCCAAACAGCACTGTCAAATCAGGTAATTTTATCACTCACTCTTGGGCAGAATTGTCTGTAAAATATATTCATTTCACATCTGTGCTCCACTGCAGGTAAACTCTGCATTCACACAGTTTGTCCTCGCTGAGAGATTGAGTTGGGAATTGCTTTTGGGGAAGAAATCAAGTACACTTTAGTGAAAGCTTTTTTAGTGATGTTTATTTCCATCCATTTTCTTTGCCTGTGCCTGTTTCCCCCCACTTTGTCCTTGCTGATTTGCTCCCTCCTCGAGGCAGAGATTCTCTGCAGCTGAGGAACAGCACACAGGGAAGGTCATGCACAAAACCAAATGTGAAACACTGACTACGCTCACATGAAGGAATGTTTTAAATGAATATAGATGGTTTTGCAATGGCAGGGTTTATTTCTGAGCTTAAATGACTTATTTCTTTGACTTAAATGTGTCTAATTTCAGCTGCTTCTGACCTATGTAATATTATCTGACTGATAAGTGAAAAATACCTTTTCACATCACTGAAATGTCAAAGTTATGTTTGTATATTTTACCCCTCCTGCCCATTTTGGACCTCTGACAAGTTGGCACGTGGTCCTGAAATTCCCTTTGCCTTCATATTTTTGTCTGAACCCCCTGTAAGATTGGGAACATCCAGGCAAACTTCAGAGTACAAAACTCACATCAAGGGTTAAGTCTCAATATATTTAGGATTCTTTTTGTTTTATTCTGCCAAATACCAAGCAGTGTTTGAATTCTAAATCAAGGTATCTGTTATCTGAAAACCATTGTTGAAGGCATGAAACTGTTCCAATTTTCGTGGAATTTTACCTCCTGCTGGATATTTACACACTGAGCTGCTACACCAGAAGTGTAGCAAGCCAGGGAATAACTTAGGTTTTTATCTTTTAGAAGGAGCACAACTTGAGAACATGAAATGTCAAATTTATTGCCAAAAAATGAAATCTGGATAAATTGTATTGGAGATATTGCCAGGAGATCTGAGTATGAAAGACTTAAATGAAAAGACTAAAAAGATAAAAACAGAGAATCTGTCTAATTTTAATAGTGCATGAGCATGAACTGAGCTGGCAGAGGAACATTAAATGCAACATGACTTTTTTTTTTTTTGTCATTTTAATCATTGAAAATATCCCCAGATGTGAGGCAAAGACTGGGAAAAAGGCCACACTCTCCAGAAATCAAACCTCCAAGCAGTACCTGTGCTCCTCGCCGAGAGCCAATCTCAGATGTGCACAGCAGGCTGGGAATCCCCAAACAAGATGTAAAAGGCCTCTACTCTGACACCAGAGAGAAGAAATCAGGTTAGTTCTGTGCAGAAAATGTTCTGCAATTCCTTTGATTTTGGAGTCTAAGAGAAATTCCAGCAGAAAGCCACGAGGGGAGTGAAGCTGAATGAAATTCAGGATAAATGAGCAAATGTTTGTTCAGAGCTTTGAAATCTAAATACGTGTAGGGAGGAGCTGGGGATTTTTGTGAGCAGTATTCTTATGGAGGTGTGCTGAAAATCAAGGACTGCTTCAAAACTGGGGGCACCAAACCAAGTGTGAGGAGAGCAGGGGCACTTCAGGTGTGAATTAAGCATCTTCTGAAAAGGGGGAACAGTGAACCAGACTTCCCTGAGCCTTCTGCAGCTTGATTTCAGCTGCTCTTCAAAGCATAATCAGTTCCATGCCAAATATTAAGGTGGGAGGAGTATGAAGGGTTTGAAGAGATGCAGTGAATTTAAGAATTGGTTCCTTGCCTTCTTCCTCTTAGAAGAAGTTGGTTTGGTTTGTTTGTTTTTTTAAAATGTTTGTTTTTCATCTGCTTAGGTAATTTATGGACCAGATTGGGGTCTGCTCCGAAGACACAGGAAAAGACTCCAGAGAAACCTGAAAACTCTGTGGCATCTCCAGAGGAAGATGACTCAGAGCTGCAGAGGGTTTGGGGTGCTCTCATTAAGGAAAAAGAACAGTCCAGGCAAAAAAAGAGTCGCTTGGATCATTTACCCTCCCTACAAATCGAGATCAGCCGGGAAAGCAGCTCTGGCTCAGACTCTGAATCGTGACTGGTTTCACAGCCCGACCCTCGAGGTGGTGACTCTGCAGCTTGGCAGGATTCCCTTTGCCCAAAAGCTGGACACTGGCAAAGACTCTGCAGTGAAGGTTCCAGAAGTGTCTCTGTTCCTTTTCTACAAAAAGAAAGGCATAAACCACTTGAAACCTAAAGCAATGACATTTGTCTGGAGTCTGTGGCTGGCCCTGTGCTGTGTGGGGCATTGTCATCTATGTCTCTGACAGCAAACCTGTAGTGAATTGTAGCAAAACATTTTCCCCTTCCACCCCGAGCTTTGAACTTAAAAGATGAGGCAGAAATGCTCTGTATTTTTAAGGAGACCTTTTCTGTTCTTAATATTTGCATCATGGAGGCTTTTAACAAAATGTTTTACACACTTCATCCAAAGAACAGGGCATTTTCATGATCAAGGGCATTACCTTGCCCTTCTGGCTCTTACCAGCACCTTTCCTTTCCTCTTGAAGTAATAACAATAAAGCTTCCTGGGTGGGCAGCCAGCAAGGATAAAGCACGAAGGGATTGATTGTCACATTCCCTTCCTCCAACACACTGAATGTAAATCCAAGTTACACATTTTAATACAGTTCAGTTCCATATAGTTATCCCAGTGGCACCACCAGAATCCAAGGAATCCTCATTTATTTTGGTGATGCCACATTCTGCTGTAGCAGGGATTGAGATGTTCAAGACTGCCAAGTTGGATGTTTGAGAACTGTTTAAATCCCTGAGGGTTTGGGGGGGTTTTTTTTGCTGTTGTTCCATGAGGAGAGATTATATTCCTTTCATTCCACCTGGATTATATTCTGAAGCAATCCAACAGCTGGAAAGCATTTTTATATTTGTGAGAATCTTCCTGTTGGCCACGGTGAAAGCTCTAGTGGTGTTCTCCTCTGTGCTGTTATCTATCTATGTATAAGTGAAAGAGAAAAGGAAAACTTTAGCATCACTGTCTCCTGTCAATATTTTGGATGTTCTTCCTGTATAGTGGATGTGGACATGGGTGACTTGTTACATTCAGCTTTTTTACCTGCACATTTTCACCCCTCCCTAGGTAGGAAAAGGGTTTGAGGAGTGTGCAACTGCTATTTTTTCTTTTTTTTCGTGTTGCCTGTGGCATTTCTTTTGGTTGTCAGTAATTCTGAGTGAGGAATAACGCAGCACATCACATATTCAGGTAAACAGCAGGTAGCAAAAACACTTTAATGCTCTGAAATTTCGTTTGCATTGTCCCTGTTCCTTGGTTCTGTCAGTCCAAAATGTCTGTGAACCTCTCTGCCCATTTCTGCTTTTTAACAAGCAAATGTTTCCTCCCCCCTCCCCATTTTTATACTAAGTTGCTGTAGGTTTGAGGTTCCAGCAAGGAATCTGCAAAATTAACTTTTCTTACTGCTTTATGATGTGTGAGAACAGCAGCATGTAAAACAAGAGGTCAAATGACAGGCACAGTGACTGGAGGGGCAATGTGGGGGCTGACCAGGCTTCAAGCCTTACTCTTCCCTTGTTTTGTGACATTTCATCCTTGATTTTCTATTTAATTATTGAATATATAAATGTCTCATGAAAGTACTGTTGAGAGAAACGACTGCAATGTCTGATCACTGTAATAAGTCATTTGAAACGTGTGCTTTCATTAATATCCCCTCCCCAAGCATCACACCCATCTCTCCAGATCCTGATAAAATTTATTTAACCAGTGTCTTTTTGCCAGTAAACCTTTGTGTTGTGTTACTGCTTTGAATCCATTGTGACCTTTCCTTTTCCTGGAAGGATGTGGTAGATAGGAATCAATCCCCTCATCCACAAAAGCTCCTGGATTATTGGGAACCCTTCCACGGTGTTTCCATGTCAACATTCCTAATTTAAGCCTGGTGAAGGATAAACTAATGGGAATAGAGGATCTCTTCAGCTGATCTAAAAGGTCTGAGCTGATGGATGTGTGAAATCCACCCTGTGTTTCAGGAAAAGGCACTCTTAACTCTGCTGCTGCCTTCCAGGTTGTCGTGAATACGCCTTAAAAATGCCCCCCACACTGGTCAGGTTTTTATGGTTTTGGGGAGGTTTATGTGTGATACTGAGCCCACTGTAGCTTAGCTGCAAGAAAATAGAGGTTTATTGTTGAAGGGACCTGGAGAGAGGGTTTTGTAATTGAATGTTTGCCTGGCTTTGCTTTTTTGTGATGTACAGAGAAGCCTTGAAGAGTGCTGGTATCAGGAATTCTTTCCACCTTTGGGCTTCTGGAGTTACCTGAGCAAGAACTGCTGGGATTTGGTAATTAAAAATGAGTGCTGAATTTTAAGTGAATGCTTTTTCCTCAGCATTTTAGCTTCAATCTATTTGATGGAGAGAGAGAGATTGCAAAGAGAATTTTGTTCCAAGTCCCCTCCTCTTTGTGCTCAGCTGTTTCGTCCTCAGCTCGTGTGTTCTTGACTTTTTTACTGACCTCCCAGATACCATCACCTACAAGAATGTGATGCAGCAATTAATGTTTGATAGGGAGACACGGGACCTGTGTATTTCACTAAAATGTGTTTATGTTGAGAATTGCTAAAAAGGACAGTGTTGGCTTTGGCTCTTGCTGGAGGATCTGTGCCTCAGAGCAAAAACTGAATTGTAGGTGATTTGTTGCAGGACCACACCGGTCCTTCTTGTAGGAAGTTTTTGCTGTTTGGAAAAGGTGTATTTTTGATAAATAGTTCTTCAGGCTGACTAAACACGTGGTGTTGAGGGTGAGATTATAAAGCAGAGGTGGCTTCGTGTTTCTTTTTAAAACGACGGCTGATGCACTTAACAGGGAAAAGGAAACCAAAACACCCCTATTTTCAGTTCAAGATGACACAGTGTGAAAAGAATAGAACTTTTATTTAAAAACAGCTGTTCTGTTCTAAATAAAAGTGGCCTGAAATCACTCCGACCTCTCCAATTTTCCTGGAAAACGCGGAGCCCAGGGCAGGGCCGGTGCTCCCTGGGGCTGTGCCCGGCCGGGGGCGACACGAGGGTCCCAGCCCGGAGCTATCGCTTGTCCCTGCCTTGAGGTGGTGCCTAAACCGGGGCTTTTGGGGCGGAGGTTTTGGGGCCGGGCTTTTTGGGGCCGGCGTTTGAGCAACCCCGAGGCTCCGCTCGCCGCCTTCCCTCGTGGCCCACACGGGAGGAGATGGCAGGCGCTGCGCACCCCCGCCTGTGGAGCAATGGCACAGCCCGCCCCGCCGCGGGGTGGTACGGCCCAAGCCTTTATAAACGGCCGCCGGAACAATGCGCGCCCTTTCGTCTTGTGCCCTTGGAGGTGTTGAGGTGAGGGCGGGCGGAGCTGGACTCAGGGCCGGGATCGGGGCCTGCCGTGCGGGCAGCGGGGAGGTGCAGGCCGGGCTTGCCGATCAAAGCGCCCGTACCGAGGGCTCATTCCCCCAGCTCGGCAATGGTAGCGGCCGCCGGGCCTGCCTGGGCCGCGCGGGCTGGGCCGTACCATTGGAGGGGCGGGGAGGGGGGGGGCGGCCTCGCGGCGCGTGGTGTCTGACGGCCCTTGTCCCTCAGGCGGCCATGGAGGCGGCACCGGGACTGGGACCGGGACCGGGACCGGGACCGGGACCCCGCCGGCAGCGCCGGGACCCCGGCAGGGCTGCGGAGACGCCTCCCCGGTAAGTCGGGAGAGGCTCGGCCGGGCCGGGGCTGTGTGTTGTGAGGCGCTGGCGGGCATCGCTGCTGTGGGCGGGGGATCACACGCGGCTGGGGCACAGCCCTGCCCGGGCCTCCATGAGGGCCGTGCAGGTAACGCTGCTGTGTGGAGTGCTCGGCGTCCAGCGCCGTCCATCGATTTTTATAGCGCTGTTTCAGCAATTAGGTCTCTTTGTTGGATTTCTCGATGTGCCAGACCCATTCTGTGTAATTTTAAATTACACCCGCAGCATTGGAGTGGTTGCGATTTCAGTTTGAAAATTGCCCTGTTGGTAAATGCAGTCTTGCAAGCTTCTTATACTTCTCTAAATTTAAATGGTTCTAAATTTTCTAATTCAAAATTAGAAGATTGTGGACTACTAAAAGCTGTATGATATTAATATTTCAGTGATTCATAATCAACATAAACACGGGTGGAAGTACAAGCAGAGAGCTGGTCATGTGGGTCTGGTTTTGTTCTTGTTTTTCCATGTATAAATTTAATTTACGCTGCTGAAGAGTCTTCCAGTAACACTTCTCTTGCTTTTATTCCCACAGCAGAAAAATGTCTTGAAGTAAAG
>VZRR01005892.1:23875-51235 GCA_013398015.1 Oreocharis arfaki | reverse complement strand
TCCATCCATCCCACTGCTCCATCCCCATCCCCACCCCACTGTCCCCTGCCCCCCATCCCCAGCTGTGCCACAGCCCCTCAGTGTCCCGGTGCCATTCAGCAAAAGGACCCAATTAAACCTTTAAACGCCACCAGCTCCTCAGGAAATGGATTAAATGGATTTCTGTGATCCCCTTGATCAATATCTCCAGCAGGGCCAATTAAGCAGCTCATTTGCATGAGGCACATCCAGCTCCAGCTCCAGGAGCCTGGATTGGGATGTGGAGGGAAGGGAAAGGTTCTTGCTCTGTTTCAGAACCATCATTTCCCTCCCTCCCCCACCCCCAATTTGTTTTTCATTTCCTGCTAAACAAAATGCTAAAAATAAAGCACTTGGGAGCCGTCAAAATGCTCTGCTATAATTATAATTCTATTTCATTTAGTGCACAAAAAAATGTAAATATCCTGCTGTTGGAGAGCTCCGTTTTCCTATCCCATCCTCCCCAAAATGAAATGTATTTATATCATCCTCCCTACCACACAATTTGCTCCCAAACCTCTGTTTTTATACAGAAACTGCTGGAATTTTTCCAACAAAACTCCACTCTGGCGGAATAAGGAGCTGCAGCTGACGCCCCGTTAAGAACCTGCATTTGCAGGAGGGGCGATTTGCACAAATGCCCAGAGAAAAACAATCAGGAATTCAAAGGAAAACAGCGTTGGGCTCCTTGCTTCTGGAAATGACTCCCTGGAAAAGGAGTTAGCCCAAAATAAGGATTTGTGTGATAATAAATGGGAGTTTGCCATAAAGCAAACAGCATTTTCCTCAAATTCTAACAGGAGGGAAAGAAAAAAAGCTGGAAAGACTCTTGGGAAGGGATTTTTATGACTGGGGAGATACAAAAATACCCAAATCATATTGGATTTACATGAGCAACTCCCCACTAGGGAGAGAGGAAGCTGGGCTGGTTGGGAAAAGGACCTTTAAATGCATTTGCAGCCCTCAGTGTCCAAAGGGAAGAGGCCACAGGAAAAGAAATTCCTAATAATTTGCTCATAAAAACACACAACTGGCTGCCAATATGTTTTAAAAAAGCGAAGAAGAAGAGGAAAAAGAAAAGGGAGAGGGGTGGGATGGAGAACAGCAGTGCTGGCCACAGCCCCAGCCTTTTTCTGGAAAAGCAGGATGGAGTTTTCCCTAAAATCCTTAATTCTGGCCTCTCCCTTTGGTTTTGTTGCTGCTTTGTTTGATTTTTGGAAGGAATGACCCCGTTAACAGGCTGGATGTGACCCCAAAAGTGACGGGGAGAGTGTGGCTGCTCCTGCTCTGGTCCCCTCACCACAAACTGCAGAGAAAAATTGAGTTTTGTCGTGTCTATTTGCAGATGGAAGGGGCTGGTGTTAATTATCTCCATCCCATTCCAGAGCCCGGGGAGTTTTGGGATGGGGGAAACACCCAGGCAAGAGCCAGGCTTGAGAGGCAGCGGCTCTGATTCACCTCTGCCCACCGAAATCCTCTCCCAGCCTTCAAACCCGCCCCTGGTGCTGTCAAACAACAAAAATAAACCAGGAAAAATTGTGGAGAACTCCAGGCCCTCGCTGAGGGTTTGAGGCTCACACTTAGCAGAGGCTGTTTGTGTTTCCTGTTCCTTGAAATAACTTGAATTCCATTACCACAAAGGGGAAAACCCCAGGATTTTTGGGGGTGGGGAGAGAAGCTTCAGCCCTGATCCTCCAGCCCAGTTTTCTCATCAGAAACCAGCCCGAAGAAATGAAAAAAAAAAAACCAAAAAACCCCTCTCCCAACTGCTCTTCCTGCAATTAGGGAGTGATCAGCTGCCAAAATGTGTGCCTGGGGCTCGGCTCTCCCTAAACTGTTTATTTTATTGGAGCACAGATCACATTTGGAAGAGTTTAGGCAGGCTGAGGTCCCCTCTCGCTCTGATGAGAGCCAGAGCACAGAGGCAGCCGCCAGCCCGGCTCCCAGGGTCCTGCTTGTCCCTCTCACTCCTCGGGAAGGGATTTTTTTCCAGAGCCAGGAGCTGCCATCACCCCCTGTTTTTCCCTTTTCCCCACCCTGATCCTTGGCAGGTCCCTATTCCAAGGCAAATCCTGCAATTCCCACCAAAATCCCAACAGCTCTGGTGGCCAAAGTGAAGCTCAGCACGGATCCTGCCACGCTCAGGGATGGATCAGAGGGAAAACTCCAGCTCCTGCTCCAGCCTGACTGGGCACAGCTGGTTTTGGGGGGGACAGGGACCTGTAGGATGGGTCTGTGATGTCCCATGTGGGGCTGGGGGCCTCTGACCACATCCAGAGGGTCAGGAAGCTTCCCCAGAGCACAGAACATCCCAAAGAACATCCAGGGATTTGTGCTGGAGGAGCTGCACCGCCAAAGGAAGAGGAGCTGGACACAGTGAGGCAGCCAAGAGCCTCTCACCTGATGTTTGGCCAGTTTTTAATCACAGTTTCCACATCCATCGAGCCAAAAAAGCTCTCTTCCGCCTGGTTTTCGATGCGCAGATGTAATGTTGGCCAGGAAAACCCTGCTCCTGTGGCCACCCTGCCTCCCTGCAGGGGCCCACGGTGATGCCAGAGGGAGGGATGGGATCTCTGGGATTAGGGAGCCTTGGGATAAGGAGCCCTGAGCAGTGTGGGGCTGCTCCCTCACACCTTCCCTGCCCCGCTGTTGGGAATTCCAACCCTGGGATGCATCTGCTTCCCATTAACACAAAATCGGGTCCCCCTCGCCCCAGCAGAACAGAGCCACCATTGTACCCTCAGCTCTCCTCCAGTGAGGAATAACAGGATCCAACCTGACCCACGGCCACTTCCCTGCCTCGTCTTCAAAGGAAAAAGAGACTTTTTGGGTGGCTTTTTCATCTTCTTCAATCCAATGAAAGGATTTCTCAGTGCCCTTCTCCTCCTCTGTCACTGCAGCAGGGGTTGAACCTGACTTTTCAGCACCCTCTGGGTTCCTTTTCCTGCTGGGCACGGTTTTTTGGGGCAGTTCTTTCATTTTGAGAGCCCCGGGGCAGCAGGAAGCAGCCAAACAAAGGGAAAAAAAACAGGGAACAAGGAACAGCTTGAGCTGCCCAACGCAAACTCCCTCTTCCCCCAGCTCTCCATTGCTCTTGGCAGGTTTTTCCCCGCTAATGGGGGGGATTTCAGCCTCCAGCTCCCCCCCAAGATGAAAACAGAGCTGAGAGCAGAGCTGCCAAGTGGGTATAACCGAGCAGGAATGTGATCCTCTGCTCTGCACAGCCAAACCCTGCCCAGCTCCCCCAGTCCCCACGGCACAGCAAATTCTGCTGGACAAGCAGGAAAACCACAAAAACCTTCCCTGGATTTTCCCCGTTTGGCTCCTCTGCTCCAACACAGGCCCTCCAAATGCAAATATTTTGCCTTTTTCATCAGCGATGAGGGTTCGTGTCACTGTGCTCCGAGCTGGCTGTTCAAGGAACAGTGCTGGAAAGATGAGCCCAACAATAAATCTTCCCAAGTCATTTGTCCATATTATGTCAACACACACATTTTTTTTCCCCCCCAAGTCTCCAGCTCATCATCTTTGGGAGGAGGAGCCCCGTTTGAGCACTCAGGGTGACCCAGCAGCTGATTAAAGCAGGGAATGCAGGAGGGGACTGGCTCCAGACGGGCATTTCTGCCAGGCCAGGAGCTGCCAAGGAATAATCCTCATTCCCTAGAGCACGGAGAGGAGTGACCTTCAGCACACGAAGCGGGATTCATCCCGAAAAAATCCCCACAGTTCCCCAGTCTGCCCTTAATCCTGGACAAAGGGAGAGTAAAACACCTGGAAGAACATACTGCTGGACAAAAGGAATCGGCCTTGGGGCTGAACGCCTCATTTGTCAGGGATGGGGATGTGTCAAAACACAGGCTGGCAAGGCCTGGAAAAACTGGGAGCTGGGCAGGGGCTTTGGATTTTTTCCTGGAGGTGCCAACAGCCCCTTTTGAGATGCAAAAGCACCTTCTGTGCTTCAGATGCTCCAGAGGGTTTTATTCCTCCATCCCACCTCCCAGGAGCCAAGGGGTGTGTGAGGATGAAGGGTGGGAGTGGAAGGGGATGAGCCCAGCCCGTGTCACCCATGAGGACTCTCAGGGGACACACAGAAATCCCTGGTTATGCCACAACCCCCCCGCAAAAAATAAAATCCGTGATTTTAAAGCGTTATTTCCATTCCAAGAGAGCAGCAGCAGCGGGGGTGGGAGGTGGGAATTCACCCCCGAGTCCAAGTGATGGATGAGCTCACTAAACACCTTCATTCACCAGCCCTCGCTGCCTGAAAGGGCTTGGGAAAGAAAATAAATGTAAAGAGCGCCGTTCAAAGCTTCATCATCGAGCTTGATTGTCTTAATTGGGAAATACAGCACAAGGTGACAGCCAGGCTGGGCTGGCTGGGATTAAATGGGCACCGCTGCTGTGGGAGCGATGCCTTTCCCTCACGGAGCAGCATCCACGCCTCAGGCGAGGCACCAAATTGCCCCTCACCACCTGAAGAAAAAGGAGTCGGTGGCTGTTTGAGAGAAGACAAATCATCACAGAGTGTCTGGACGACTTCCAAGGTGGGGAGATGAATGATTTTAGCAGCTGATTCCCTCGTTTAATAACAATTTCTTACCGGTTGGTTCCCCGCGCCGCGGCCTGAGCGGCGGGGATGGATTTAAATAATCCCCGCCATGTGTCAATAGAAAATCTCATTTCCACTCTGCCCAGAAGCAGAGGAGTAATTATCACCAAAAAAATAAATTAAAACCGCCACACTTTTCACAGTCAAAGGCCTTTTCTAATCAGGCACAAGACTGAAAAACACATTTAAGGAGGCACCGGCACCCAAGTGCGAGGAGGTGGGAGGGGAGCGATGGCAGCAGGATGGATGTTCCCTCTGAGGGGAGGAAAACCACCACGTTATTCCTTGCTTCAGCTGCAGGAGGGGAGAGGAAAGAGGAGGAGGAGGAGGGTGGCTCAAAATCGAGGTTTTTAATCCCAGGTAGTGCCTGTGACCACCCGAAGCTTTCAAGGCTGCAGCAAAAGCGTGAGGGAGAAATCAGTGGGGAGGGATGTCCTGCTGCTCCAAATCTCCTCATCCCAGCCTCGGGTCCTTCCTGCTTTATTTTCCAGCATTTCTGGCTCTCAGGAACAGCAAAAGCAACCCAAGCCTTTGTCAGGGTCAATGTTCGTCACTAGGGGGGAAATGGGGCTTTGCAGTTTGGGTCAATTGTTTTCAGTTCTGGGGCAAACCCACACAAGGAGCAGGGGAAGGGCTCGTTTTACACATCGAGCCAGCAGAAAACATGAAGTCCCTTCGATGTGACAGCCCCGTGCCACCAAGCCGGGTGGCATTTCAGTGCCCATGAATTATTTACAGTTCAGCTTCAGAAGTAGGTCTTGGTTAATGCCAGCTCCTGGCTGGGCACGGTGTGCCAGGAGCTGCAGCCTCTCCACGCTCAGGGATAACCTCTCCAGCCAAATTCAGCTGAAAAAAGAACTCATTTCCACCCCAAACCTGCTGATCTGGTGGCCAAATAGCTCTCAGCGGCGAGGAGTGATTTCAGCACCTGCTCACCCTCCCTGCTTGGTGTGGTTGGCTCAGGTTTTCCAGGAAACAAGGGGCAGATCCCACAGCTCCCACTCCAACAGGCGCAGGAAAAATCAGATTTCCCCAGAATATCATCAGCAACAACTCCCTGGAGTAATTTAAAGGATACCTGGAGGCATTTAAAAGATGTGGAGATGTGCACTTGGCTTCGTGGTGGACTTGATCTCAGAAGGTCTTCCCAGCCTTAAGGATCCCATGATGGTGGCAGCTCCTTTCATTGCCACCAGCCACACGCTGCAGGATTATTTCTCAACCACAGCCCTCACAAATCTTTCCTGCCCCGGATTTGCAGCATTCCCACCTTTCCCCCCACACCAGGCATTTCATTTGTTCACGGTTTAGCCCGGTTTTCATCATGCCAAAGGTCTCTGATGCTCTAAATTCAACAAGAAGCATCACAGCGTTTTCCTTTCCAGCCTCTGGAGCCTGACCTGTGCTGTTTCATGGCCTGTACTGAACTCTCCGTGCTTTTGGGCCCTTCAGCATCGTCCAGCAGGGAGAACAGGGTGGAAAAGGAATTCCTTGGGTTTGTTTCCAGCCTCTACTTTGCCATAACATCCCTGTGCACTGCCAGGTCCATCCCTCCCTGCCTGACACCCCCTCCCTAATCCAGGGACAAAGTGCAAACCCTGACACCCTGGATTTATACCCCGTGAGCCTGCAAAGGGAATTATTTAACTCCAAAGCCTCTTAGTGCTGTACATTAGCGACTTTAAAATGACAGAGATTTCTTTTTTTTGTTGATTCCTCTCGCATTCAGGAGCATTCATCTCCAGCTGGGTGAGATCCTTCCCTTCTTCTCCCTTCTTCCCACTCAGCCCGTCCTGGCTGATTGCTGGCCGGCTCCTTCTCTCCCCTCCAACACCACAGCCCATTCCCACCAGGAGGGAACATTTCAGCTCGGTTTTTTCACGGTCACAAACCCCTGGAGCTGCCAGAGGGGATGTCTGCGCATTAAACAGCATTTTTGGAGAAGAGATTCATTGGGATTTCTACATGGCAAGGAGGAGTGAGTGCTGTGATGCATGCCTGGCTCCAGGGAGCTGCATCCCAGCTTCAGAGGGTTGGGATTTCCCCTTTTTATCTGGCAAGCAACCTGCCCACCCCACTCAAACCCACCTGTTGGGGTTCCACAGAAAATCCCAAATCCCAGGCAGGCACCTCGGTGCACGCAAAGGACCAACCCCAAATGTTCAGATATGTTGGGAAATGGATTTTCCACAAAGTCTGGGAGTCGCACAGACCGTCAGAGAGCACAAACACAGCAGGCACTGTGCTCCCAGCCAGCCACGTGCCAAAGGGAATAAATCCAAGGAGCAGCATCATGTGCAGGAGCACTGGGAAGAGAACAACTGACAGGGCAAATCAGGGTTTGTTCCCATCCCAGCCGTAAGAGAAAGAGAAAAGTCACATCTTGAGTAGCTATAAAAAGTCCAGAGAGTCCCAGACTGGCAGATGGAGGAAAAGCCCCAGGGCCATGGAGGAGAGCGAGGTGAGAAGGACAGAGGTGATGAAAAGGCCATTCCTGGGATAAAATTACCCACATCCAACTATTTCTCCTTATCAGTACCTCAGAAAGTTCCTATTTTTCCTTTTTGTGTGCCCTGAACCCCATCAAAGCTCCTGTTTTGGTGTGTGGGGAAGAGCCAAACCCGAGAGCCCTGCTGGGACCAGCCCCCTCCTGCTCTTCAGGACCACAAACTTCCAAACATTTCTGCCAAAGCAGAGAAAATATTCCTGATTTATTAAGCTGTCTGAGCCCTTTGTGAACCAGCTTAAACCAAAGGTGTCTCCCAAAGGTTTTCCACTCTCTCTCTCCCAAAAAATCTTAGCTCCCTTCTGGGTCACTCCAGGCCTTCCTATCACATTAAGTCATTTATTAGAGAGGATTACTCAGTGCCTGTGGTTAACCCTCCCCATTCCTGGTTATCGCTGGGATTTAAATGCTGAATTTCAGGATTAAACAGAGATTAAATCCTAATTTCCAGCCCTCAATCCCAAAAGGAGGGTAGGACATGCTCAGAGGTGGCCTCTCAGGGCAATTAACAGGAATAACAGAGTAATTAAGCACAAATCTTTCTGTGCTGCAGGAACACCGAGGGGAGAGCTCTGCTCCACCCGGCACAGGCAGACAGGAGCTGGAATTTAGTGCCCATCTCGGGAATGAACTGAGCCACCAAAGCAGGAATTTATCTCCTGAGGACAAGGGTTTTTGGGCTCAGCGACCACACAGGCTGCAGACCTCGGCCTTGGTGATGTGACCCAGCCAAAATCAGCAGATCCACCCCGGCCAGGAGCAGCTCTGACCCTCACCCACCTTCTCCTGTGGGATGCAGGACCCACCTCTAAGCCAGGGTTGAGCATCCCAAAATTCCCAACCAGAAAAACAACCAGGAGCCAGAGCTTTGCTTTTCTCCATGCCCAGAGCCTCAAGCCACGCTGGAAAGAGCAGGGAAGTTTGGGAATCGCCCATTTTCCACTGCAAAAGGTGGAAAACTACAGCAGCACCCTAAAATCACAGCAGCCAGCCTGGGTTCTGCAGCATTTGCAGCATCCTCTGTCCCTGGGACAGCCACGGAATGTCCTGGGGACAGCACAACGACATCCCATGGACACAGGGAGAAGGGAATCACCCACACACATCCCAAAGGTTCCCGCTCCCACATTCCCTGCTCTCCTGCAGCAGCTCCCAGCACACACAGAAATGGGATTTTAATGACCAGGAGACCCTGCTCCAGCCTCCTCCCACCGCCTGGATGTGTGTTGGATGCTCTGAAGGAACCGTTTGTTGCAGGAGCTCCGACTTCTCCTCTCGCTCGCCCACCAGCTGCCACAGCAGAGGAGGATTCCCAGCCACAAACATTCCCCTTCTGTTTTCCAAAGGGCTTCTCCCACCATGAAAACTCCTTTTTTAAAGATTTTTTCCATTGTAAAGCAATGCAAGCAGGCACTGCCAACGTGAAAGCCCAGCACCCAGCATTCCTTCAATATTTTGTGCCCCCGATGAAATCAGGAGTGGGATGCTAAAAGATCATTCCTGCCATCAAAATGAGGCTGCTCAGCCTCTAAATTCATCACCAAATCCAAACGCCTTCTGTTCTTTGTACCTGGATGCCAAATGCCATGGAGAACATCCAACCCTCAGGTTAAATTCGGGGTTAAACCCCAGGGTTAAATCTGGGGTTAACCCCAACCAGGGGTTAAATCTGCCACAGCCTCATGGAGCCTCCACATTTCCAAAAAGCTGTCCCAAATTATTCATTTTCCTGCTGTTTTCACGGTGATTTCTAAAGATTTCACACCAGAGGGTGTTGAGAGAGCCACGGGGAGTTCAGGCTGAGTCCCAGGTGTCACCAGCAGCAAGGACAAGTGGGAAAGAGAAGAGTGGGCTGGAGCTAAGGAAAACCACCTGGAAAACTCAGGATCAGTGGGAAAAGGATCAGCTCCTGGCTCTTCCCCTGTGCCAGCACTGGGGGATTTGCACAAGCGAGGGCTGGGATCTGTGAAACAAAAAACGGGGCTGGAAAGTGCCTCCCTGGTGTGGACATTTGGGGGTTTCTCTGCTTATCACAGAGCAGCATCAGAGTTCAAAAATCCACGAATTTAGGTCCAGATTGACCCCATTAAATTCCATTTAAACTGAGCTGCTTCACCCTAAATCCTTCCCTGCTTCGTGCAATGAATTCTGTGGGGGGGAAAAGGGGTTTAACTGATGTAAATCTGGAGTTACAGCGTGAATATTTGATATTCCTTCAGCTGGTGCCCGCTGCTCCATCCTCCCTGCTGCATTCCTGGCTCATTCCTACCACAGCCGGGAAAGCAACGGGATATCCCCACGGGATGGGAAAGCCACGGAGGGCGTTTCCCCTGGGAAACACCTCCTCCCCCCCAGCCCGAAGCAATTACGGGAGCTTCGATTCCCGGTTTCGCTCTTGTGATGCTGACGGCGAGCGCTTGGCAGCAGCAGGAGCGGGGAGATTCCAGGAGCGGAGAGATTCCGGGAGCTAATTCCACACTGGAATCGTGTCCCCAGGCAGAGCCAGGCCCAGGAAAATGACTTTAGCAGGCTGGCTTCATCCTGCTGCTGTTGGCTTTCCCTGGTTTTCATCCCTGGATGTTTAATGCATTCCGAGGGAGGCGCGGAGACAGCGAGGGAGAGCCAGACGGATTTATAATGTGCCAAAAAAATAAGGTCATTTGGCAGAGGTTTGGGGGCGCCGGTGCCAGGCAGCAGAGCAGAGCCCGTGCTGGGAGCGTCTCCCTGGATTTAGCACACCCAGGCTGGACGCGATTCCTGGGAGGAGAAGGAGGACCAACCCCAAACCTCCCCCTCTGGCTGCCCGGCCAAAAAATCAGCTCCATCCTCTGTCCCCATCCTCCTCCTCCCGCTGCTCTGCTTCCCATTATCCCTTGCAATGGATACGGTGGGTGTGGGATGAAGGAAAGCGATTTTCCCTGGAGCAGACACGCAAAAAAGGGTGGATCCCTAATATTGGGGAGTTCCCGCAACATCTGGCAGCAGGGCAATGCCAGCACCTGGGAACAGGAGCTCGTGATTCCCTTGGGAGCAGCACGGGGCACTTGCAAACCCCAACCCCAACTATAAAATCCCTGGATCGTGGCATTTAGACCCTAGCAAAAGACTGACTTCAACTTCCAGCAAAGGGTTCAACTCGTGGCCACCTCCTAAAAGAGCATCCAAGCCAAAAATCCAGGAAAATCCCACCCTCCAAAGCCTGGCTGGGGCAGAACCAGCAGCCAGCGTCCCACTGAGGTCACTCCCATGTGGTCAGGGCTCGTTGACAGCCGAAACCTCATCCCGAAACCTCATCCCTGCTCTTAAAGCCCTGGAAAACCTCAGCTATTTCCCGGCTGCTCCAAGGAAAGGCTGCGGATAAAGCCCTGCAAATCTCGGGCACGAGGCCGTGCTCGCACCGCTGCTCAGCCCAGCCCGGGGATTAAGGACAGGGATTGGTAATTAAAGACAGAGGGGCACAAAGCAGCGCTTGACATTTTTTTTTCCGTTTTCAAGGATTTCGTGTGGTTTTCGGGGCTGTGAAGAGCTCCCCGGTGCAGCATCAGCGTGACTTTAACAATGCTCTGCTGGCGTGATAAGGGGTGAGCATTTCCTGTTCTAATTAAGAGGAAACCCCTCGAGGGTAATGAGCTGCTGGGTCATTACCAGCTCCGTGTGCCCGCGGGACACAGCCTGGGAGCTCCAACATTCCCCCAATTTCTGCTGCTTTATTGGAAACAGCACATTTTAGCCATAATACACCTTAAAAACCAGCAAAAATGTGGTTATCATTGATAATGAAACGCATTTCGCCACGTTTTGCTCTCTCAGGACAGCACTTTGTAAGGATGCTGAGCCAGATCCCTGGAAAATATGCTCCTAATCCTATTTGGCCACACGATCGTTTATTTCCTTGTGTCTTTTTCCCTCCTGTGACCACGTCCCTCCCTTCTCCTTCTCTATTCCAGGTTTTTTTCATTGGATTAATTCCCTCTACAGCTCCATTACAACCCAAACTCCCCTGGGACCACGAGCCGGCACCTGGATCCAAATCCTGACTCTCCTAGATCGCGGCTCCGTTTCTGTTTCTCGCTTGTTTAAGCAAAAATAATAAATATATAATGCCCAACATCAGCAAAACAAGCAGCCCTTTCCATTCCCATCAGCCTCATCCACAGGTTTCTCAGCTCTGCAGATCCAGGGTGACACCAGCTGGGAATGCTTTGCCGAGGAGCTGGATGAGGAGGGGATTTCGGGTTATTTTTTCTCCTATTTTTAACACCAAAATTCCTTCTGTGCAAACTGCAAGCCACGGCGTGCATGGTGACACGTGCCTGCACATTAATTACCAGCTAATTAGGAGGTCTTGGAGCAGTTTGGGAGACAAGGGATGTCTGGAGGAGGGATGGCTCAGGTTTTCCTGGCCATTCCTCCTCCTCGAGCACTGAAGTGCTGCTCTCCTCTGCAACAGGGAGAGGAAGATGGGAATAGAGGAAAACACCTCTGGAGGGGCATGAATGAACCAGAAAAGGGGGAAATGCTGGCGAGATTGGAGAGGAAGGAGGATTTTTGGAGGTCATGACAAGGCTGGGAGGTTGTGACAAGCTGGGAGGTTGCGACACCGCAGCT
Source organism: Oreocharis arfaki (assembly GCA_013398015.1). NCBI lineage: Eukaryota > Metazoa > Chordata > Aves > Passeriformes > Paramythiidae > Oreocharis > Oreocharis arfaki. The sequence continues at coordinate 39,494 of VZRR01005892.1, read as the reverse complement.
CCCTCCCGGCTTCGAGCACTTCCCTTCCTCCCCCTGGATTTGTTCCTCCTGTCGCTGCAGGGAGCAGCAGGCAGCTCCCACATTTGCCAAAACCATCACCCAGGACCCCTTTTCCCACTCTCCCCAGCCCCTGGTGGCCCTGAGGGGTGGCAAGGGCAGGATGGGGACAGTGACCCAGCGGGGACTCACCAGGACTGCGGCTTCCTCTTCATGATGCCCTGGCGTCTCCACTGCGAGTGGGGGCTCAGGTGGTAGGTGAGCTGCCTGCAGAGCTTCTCCATGGCTCCCAGGGAGTCCCCTTCCTGAAAAAACATGGAATGGACACCGGCTGAGGGCTCTGCAGCGTTGCCATCACACCCAGGAGATGCTCCGAGCCTGGAGCGGCTCCAGCTGGGAGCTGGGAAGCTCCAAAACTGTCTAGGAAGGGGGAAAAAACCTCTCTGACTGCTCAGATACTGCAGGATTTTAAACTATTTTTAAACTATTATTATTATTATGCTATCAATTGACAATTAATAATAATTTTTAATTATTATTATTATTACTATTATTATGTTATCATTTGACACCACACAACAGCTTCCAGCACTAAAATTTGGCAGAGGTTGATTAAATCTGATTAAATTACCCATTCATTACCACCAACAACTGCTTCCCAGAGGTTTTGTGGGCTGATGGAGTCTTGGGAAGAGAAAAATCTCACAACATTTAATTGTTAGGAAAAATAAAANTAATATGACATCCAATGATTCAAATCACCCATCTTGCTGTGCCTCTCCTGCTCTCTGAAAGGTCACAGGCAGAGATGAACCTGACTGAAAGATCAATAATGATACAAAAAGATGCAAGATGTGACAATTTGTGCTGCCTGCCTGCTTTTACCGAACTGCTGCACCATTAGGGAAAACACAGGAATTAAAGAGGCAACCCTACAATAAACAGCCAGCCAGGACTGTTCATCCACAGGGATTTTCTGGGAAAATCCAGGCGGGAATGCTCAGAAAGGTGCTGCATCTCTGCCTGGACAGCCAATTATTGCTGCCTTTGCACCCTCCCTGAGAGCTCAGGTTTTGCAGCCTCATTTATGCAATTTATGCATTTTATTTCCCCCCTCACCTCCGAGTCAGCGGAGCGGGACCGGCCTTATAAAGACATCATAAATATTGAATTACCCGGGAGCAGCTGGGATTTTGACAAATCACTGAGGGGTGTACAGGGAAACAATTACAGCAGGGTAAAAAAAAAAAATCCCCACACGACAACCACAAAACCAGGACATCTCTGCCGATGGCTGGGGCAGAAATATCACCTCAGGATTTGTGGGATTTGACTCGAGTCTAAGGACGAAGCCTTGACATAAATTGGGGGGGGGTTTATTCCCAGATATATCCAGGTACCCACACAGTGATTCCCATTGATCACACGCTGATTTTCCAGCTGATTTTCCCCTGATAATTCCAGGGTGATGCTCGCCCAGCTCCATCTGCACTGAAGGCAGGCAGCGCCGGGGGATTTCAGGCAGGAACCCCCGATCCAGGGATCCCAGCAGGATACAGGGTATGGAAAACCCTGGGAACAGCATGAGCCAGGAGCCGCTTCCCACCCGAGCCTCTGATTCCCAGGAAATCTGCGTTTATAGGAGCACATTTAAACCCTTGTACTTTTCAACACCTCATCCATGCTGAACTCAAAATCAGGGGTTTAATCCCACAAATTTCATCCCACAGCTCCTCTCCCACTGGAGGCCCTGTGGCAAGAACCAGCCCTGGGCCTCGGGGTAGATGAACCCTGGGAGGCCCAGCCTGTGGAATTAACACTGAGAAAACTAAGAAACACAACGTTTTATTTCATGTTTCCCACCGGAAGGCCTGGAAAAGCAGGCAATTCCTTAATTAAAGCCTCAAAAAGTTTTGGGAAGGCAACGCTGCCAGCAACACCTTCCTGGCTGTGGAAGCACCAGCCCCAAGGTGAGAAGACACCACAAATTTTGACACCTCCCTGTTTTTGATACTTTTTTTACCCGCAGCGAGGTGCCAGCAGCTTTCATTCCATCTGCTTTTTAAAAAAATTATTATTTTTACTTATTATTATTAATTTTTATTTTTTTTTCCCCTGAAAGAGCAGAGTCCACCCTCAGCGGTGAGTGAGGGTTTCCAGCGCTGAGGCCTCCCTGCAAAAAGCGGTGTTGGAAAGGAAACAATGTGCTAAAACCGTGAGGGGGAAGGACGAGGCTCCCGGCGTTTTGCGCTGCAAATTGCCTCCAATCTAACCCTGGAAGACACAATTAAAGCTGTCTCCAGTGTTATCCCAGCTGAACTGTTGGGGAAGCGGAACGATTCACAAGAGGAACGTGGAGAAGAAGCTGAGAAGGTAAAAAAAAAACCCCAATTTTTTGCTGGTTCAGATGTGCCGTGGCCACCTTGCCTCTCCAATGAGAGGGTTTTTATTCCTCTCGAGCAGCTCCCAGAGCTCCAGATGGCTGAGGGAAGCTCAGGCCTGAACTTCCCAGCAAAACAATTCCTGGGTAATTCAGCCCAAAGGAGTTCAGCTCAGCAGAACCCAGCCCGGCCATGCACGCTGAGGGCTCCGAGGAAAGGCAGGAGCAGGACGAGGAATATTTTAATTCCCTCTCCACATCCAGCTCATCCTTCCGTGGCCATCCCGACTCTTTCAGCCCTTTTTCTTCACCAGCTCAGCTCCCAAGCCCTGCAGGTCCTGGAATACTTCGGTTTTGGGGGGGTTTCAAATCTGATTTAGAGCACGTGATTCCTGCACACATCAACCCTGTAGGTAAAACCCCCAGTTTAGCACTGGGATAAATAAAATTCCCATTTCAGAGCCCTCCTAAAGCACAGGATGGGCTCCTTCCTTCTGCACATCTCGCTCCCATGGGTGAGACACAAACTCTGGGCTCCAGGAACCCCCATTTTTTTAGGTTTTTACCCAAACCTCTGCAAATCCTCCCCAGAGCAGCCCCAAAACTCGTGTGCAGGAGAGGGGACTTTGCTGGTGCCATGCCAAGGGCTCCTCTCACGGCCCAAACAAAACCTTTTCCCCGTTCCTGATCCAAGTCTATCAGGAAATAATTGGAGCTGATGCACACCCTGGCGAGACTGAGCCCAAGAGCTTGTTTGGAAAGGGAATCAGCTTGAAAATCAGTTTTAAAATCAGCTTAAAAAGCAGCCCAGCTTGTGCTGGCAAGGTTTGAACTCCGCTGGGGAATGGGGAGAGCCCCGGGGTGAGCGGATTAGCCTGCAAGAGGGATGATGCCAAGCAGTATTCCTGTGGGATGCTCCCTCTGGCTTGGGATAACCTCCCTGCTCCCCATCCAGCCCTCTGCCATCAGCACCCTCAGGAATGATGGAAGGGAAGCCACAAACCCCTCCAGCAGATCCTGCTGTCCTCCCCTGCTGCTTCCCAGGGATGAACCGCTTCCCACGACATCCAAATCCACGGCCAAAAGGTCTTTCTGCCACGTCTCCATCAGTCTGCATCGCATCACTCATGGAAGGTCGATATAAAGCTGATTTTTTGTGGGCAGAGGGCAGAGAAACCTCAACCTGCAGAGCCTGAATCCCACAGCGCTGGGGTTTGGGAAACCCCAAGTGCCCTTTCCCTGGAAAGGACAATCACCAAGCACAAGAATTGTGTTTTCTCACCACCAGAGCCCAATTCCAGCAGCAAATTCTCCTGAAATAACACACGGAAAAGGCAGCACAGAAGATGTGGCCCCTCCCAACATCGTGCAGGGAGTGGGAATGTGCATTCGTTATCTGATTCCCAAACTCCGGGAGGAAAACTGCATCCATCCCACGGCTGGGGAGATGGGACAGACCACACACAGAGCCCAGCTTTCCCAGCTGATGCTGCTGACAGGAAAAAGGCTGGGATGTGCCCTTTTCCCGAGCACTGTGCTCCTGACCAGCTGATAAATGCTGAGCTCCTACAGATCCATCAGCCACACAGCTGGGAATATCCGTGAATTTGCTCCCCGTGCCGTGACCTTGCATCTGGGACAGAATCCTGAGTCACACACAGCAAAAGTGCTGTGGGCAGCACGTGAATCAGCACCTGGAAGGAGCGGGAATGCTGCACAGCTCCCTCTTTCCCTCCCATCCTTGCTGGCTGGAAAGCTCTGAGGAGAAGTTGTGCCCTGCAGAGCAGTTCCAGGATGACTCGGGGAGCACACAAAGCCCAGCTGCTGCAAGGCTCAGTTCAGGGGAACAGTTTTTGGGCAATGCCTGGGTTTCCACAGGATCGTGTCCTCTCCAAGCTGGCAGAGCCCCAGCACAATTCCCGGCCTTCGGACGTGCAGGAGGGATGCAGGGAGAGCTGAGAGCAGAGCATTTCCCTGCAAAGGGCCTCCTTCCCCATCACTCCCGCTCTGCTCCAGCCCTCTGGAGAAGGAGAGGCTGCGGGGAGGAGCCTGGAGATTGACGGGATTTAATCCCTTAACAGATTTCAGCTGGGAATGGGATTCGTGGCACTGTGCAATCCACAGCCAGCCCTGCTCCAACGGGATTTGTTCAGCTGGAAAACAAGGAAAGAGGCACCAGCCGAGCCCTGTTTGTCCCCATAAAGGGTGGGGTGCCCCGGGCATGTGCTGGGGACCACCAGGCTCCCGCTGCTCTGGATGAAGGAATGGGAATTGGTCAAACCCAGGGATAAATGGGAGCAGGCAGAGGTTGGGAGTCGGGATCTGTATCCTGTGGAAGCTGCAGGGAGCCCTGATCCCATGGGTGAGGCCTCACCCAGCATCTGCACACCACCTTTCACCCCAAATGAGCCATCCTTGGGTGTTTTCCTCGTTTCTCTGCCGGGATAATTGGAAGCAGAGGGTGGAAAAACAACCCCGGGCTGAGCAGGGCCGTGGTTCCACCGGGCATAAAGACCCCTGGAGTCACTGCCTGCCCTCCTTGCACCACCACAGGGGCAACGTTTGGGTCCCCAAAGTCGGTTTCTCAAGGAGAGAGCTCCGAGCAGGACACAAAGCCTGGTGATAAAGATGTTACAGCAAATGAATTTGTTTCCATTTAAAAATTCATCCTCTGTTCCTCCTCCAGCAGTGGAACCCCTGGGGATAGGCAGAGCCCTGGGGGGCTGCACCGGGCCCAAACCCCGTGGAAAAGAGGCCAACGTTAATGATTAAAGAGCCCCCGGTGAAGAATTCCTGCTGCAGCCCAGCAGGGGAGTGACCCAAATTAGAACAATTAACCATTGTCTGGGAAGTAACAGCATTTTTCTTGGTGATACTGACACAGTTCCCACATTTCTGTCACTCACAATCAGTCTTAAAAACAAAAAACAATGTGCTTGTCCTGCAAATCTTGACACACAGGAAAATTCAATATTAAGTTGGCTTTTTTTCTCCCTCCCCCCTTTGCTGGTTCTTTTAGAAGACTTTCCAAACTTGCAACATCCCTTTCTGGATGCTGCTGGATTTACAGCTGTGAGGCACACAAAAAGCTCTGTCCAGGCACAAACCTCACTCATCCAGGGAACACCATTCCCTGCACAGGAAAAATCCCTCAGCCAAGATTTTTTGCTTTCCATACAGTTCAGCAGACAACGAACCTTTAAACAGGACCTATTTCACACCTGAAAAATAAAGACAATGAGAGATTTCCTTCCAAATCCTCATCCTTGGGGGTTTTTTTTTTGTCTTGGATGATCAGCTAGGACAACGGGATAATAGTTTGGATTATTAAGCAAAAAACCCCAAACAGCTGAAAGACAAAAAACCCCCATGTTCACAATGATAAATGGAATTATTATCCAGTTAAACAAAAGCATAAACCAGTGAGACACGCCCTGGGAAGCCCCAGGAGAGAAAATCCTCAATGGCTTTAATGTGTATCCAATCAGTTATCCCAAATTAGCGGGAGGCAAAGAGAGCAAATCCCCAGGGACTCGTGCTGGGGTAGGGACAGACCTTGGGGTTTGGAAAGGATGGCAGCAAAACGGAGAGGAAACGTGACAATGGCCCCATGTGTGAGGGATTCACAGCCTGGGAGATCCCTAAAGTGGGAACGGAGACCCCAAACACTGCTGGGACCCCCTGATCTCAGGGAATCAGGGAGTGAAAGCCGTGCCCACCACCCCCAGCGCACCCCACAAACGCAGGACAGAGCTCTGCCCGCCCCAAACCCGCAGCTGTGGCCCCAAAACGGCTTTTCCTTCCCCCTGGGCGTTTAATGGGATCCGAATTTACGACTCTTCCCTTTTGATGTTGTCACGAGGGGCTGAAGTCATCTCTAATGATTTTCTGCTTTGCTTTTTCCCTTCCCTTTCTTCTTCTTTTCTCCCTCCCCGCTTTGCTTTCAGAGCGTGGGGCTCAGCTCAGCCTATTGTTGCTTGCAGACATCTGTGCTGCAGACAGTCCCAGATTTGCCTTTGGAAGCCCCAGTGGAATTTTCTTCTCCAGCAAATCCTGGGAGACCAGGAGGTAGGAAAAGATTTCAATCCACCATTCCCCAAAGGCCAAAACATCCCAACAGCCAGGAGGCGAACGCAGGGACTGGTGACAGCTCCTACCTGCAACCCCATCCAGGTGTGCACCCCAGATCCCAAATCCCTCCTCCTGCATGGCTGAGTTCCTTGGGCAAGGCATGAAAAACCCCCCTGGATGAGCTCTCCAGGGAGGTGTCCTTAAAATATCCCCATGAGGGTGTTGCAATTCCCCTTCCCTCGTTTCAGGCTCCTCTGGGAAGAGGATCTGGCGTGTGGAGGATGAGGGAGGAGGTGGGCAATGCCCAAAGGGGAGCAGGTGTTGGCAGAGTGCAGTGCTAGATCCCAAAAACAAATCCCAAATCAAGTGCCAGCGTGGCTTTAGGCTGATGAATTTGACCACCCCGTAGCACAGAGCAGAAATCCTTTAGAAAATAAATCCTGTCTGGTTTAATTCAAATTAGAGGAGGGATGAACCAATTTAATAAAATCCATTTTAATAAGAATGAGGGGTTTTTCGTGGTCATATTTTTGCAATGATCTCTGTGGATCCACAGGGCTTCCACACACTCAGAGCCCAGCATCAAATCAGGTCCTACATCACCTAATGCTGGGGGGGTCTTCATATCAAACAACTCCAAATATTAGGAAATCTTGGTGGTTTGTGGGAAATCCTGCTGAGAGAATGTTAAAAGATGCACAGAAACAGAAATAAAAGACAGGAAAGCTGCACAGAAACAGACCCAGCAAACAGCTCCAGATGCTGTTTGCATAGGGAATGCTGTTCATAGTGGAAACCTCACTCCCTTCCTTCTGCTTTGCTTGGATAGAGGTTTTACCACCAAAAATTCCCTCTTAAAGAAGGTAAAAGAGGAAAAAGAGGTAAAAGTCTGAAGTAGCATAAAGAAAAGCCAAAGAAAAAAGGCTTTTTTAACCAATCTTCTCCCAAGGAAAAATGATACTTTGATAAAACCTTATTAGAAACCCCACAAAATTTCCCATCCAGCAGCAACCCTTTTGCACAGGAAGGAGCATTTGGGAGATGCTGATGAGAAAACTCACCCCATCACCTGGCAAACCCCAAACCCACCCAGTGGAATTCCAAATTCCAAACCCTGTGCCCACTCTGACAGAGCTCAAGTCAGCGTCCCCGAACTGAAAATGCTTTTGCATAAGAGTAATTAAAGGCTGTGGCTGTAATTAGCTGCAAAGCAGGGCGAGAATACAGACCCTGAGCAGCACTTCTGGCCCTTCACCACCTTTACGGAGCAGCCTGGCACGCTGGCAGCTGAAGGTGGCCTGGAGCAGATGGCAGGGGCTCCGTGCCAGGGCAAAATGAACATTTTGTGGAGTCCTGCTTGGCAGCAGCATAAAAATCAATGAGGGGGAAAGGCAGCAACTGGTGCAAAAAGGGAGTGGGCTCCACTTGTGGGCAGGAGGAGCCTGCAGGGACAACCAGGGAGGACCTGGTTGAGGGGACCTGCCTGGCCCATCTCCAGAAGGTCCCGTGAACTCCTTGGTCCTTGGCTTTCATCCAATTAACCCAACACTGAGCATGGCACTTGTTTTAACTTCATGATTCATAAAAACCCCAAATCCTCTGATTCCAGGCAAACCTACCAAAGCTGGAAACCCCCAATGAGCGGGATTGTCACAGCTCACCCTGGCTGCAGGGATGGGAGTGCGTGCTCACCTCCCCCAGACGGACTGAGCACCAGCCAGGGTCATCCTTTTGCCCTCAGGGAAAGGATTTGTTGCTCTTCAACTCTTAAAAATTCCAGCCAGACCAGTCCAGCTCTGACCCCACAAACCCACGGGCACCCCACAGAGCACCAAGGACAATTAAACCCTGAATTAGCCCAAACGAGGAGCTGATGCAGCTGCAGCAGTGGCAGAACACTGAAAGGCAAAGTCTGTAGAAACAAAGGAACGGAATAAAACCCAATTTTTGCACGTTTTTCCCCGCTGCAGGCAGCACTCCCCAGTCTGCTTTGCTGAAAGGGCAAAGTGCAGAGCCTCAGCCTCGGTGTTGACACACCAAAATAAAAAGCAATGTACAATAGGGCTTATCAAGAGAGGCAGAAGTAGGAGATGAACGGGATTGCAGCAGCTCAGGAAGTTATTCCAAAGGATCCCGGAGTAATATTGCACTTGGACTTCAGAGAAGCAATTAGAGGAGGCAATAAAATCTGAGGTGATGGAACGGCCCTGAGGGGGACGTGGAAGATAAAGGGAAATTGCAAAAAAAAAAAAAAAAGAATATAAAAGTCTTCCCTGAGAGATGCTGGGGAAGATCCCAGCTCCGCTTCCCCGGAAAANTTTTGAGTGCAAATAGTTGAAATTACAAAAAAAAAAAAAAAAAGAATATAAAAGTCTTCCCTGAGAGCTGCTGGGGAAGATCCCAGCTCAGCTTCCACGGAAAAGGAGGAATAGGAGCAGTGTGGGGAACAGCAAAGAGGTGTGTGCTGCATTTCCTGGCGCTGTGAGGCCTCAAAAACCTGCCTGGGATGTGGGGAGGAGGCCTTGGAGCATCCCCACTCCTGAGAAATTGGGCCCACTTGAGTGCTGCAAACAAAGCCATTGTGGGAAGGCCACTCCGGTGCCACTGGAAAGGTCGCTGGAGCAGCATTTTAATGCCAAATCCATCTGTATCCTGCTGCCAGAGCTGCCAGAAAGCAAAGGTAGCAGCTAAAAATCCAGGAGGGCCCCTCATCACTCTGGAATTATCTCGGCAAACAACTGGTTAATCATGACAGCCAAGAGGAAAACCCCCGAGGTGCTGCTGCTGCTGCAATCAGAGTGCTCAGAGGATGATGGCACTCGATGGATGGCACTGCCTTCCTCCTCCGCACGCACAGGGAGGATGAATTTCGGAGGGAAATCGGCGTTTCTCAGGGAAAATCCCCCTTGGAATCGCAGGTCTGAGCCCAGCACCTGCCTCTGGTGCTGAATGCAGGCACCACTCGCCCTCCTCCGTGCCCCCTCTGCTCCCAGGGTGGAACCAGACGTGGATTATTGGGTTATTTATGTCCCACATTCGGGACAGCACGGAGAGACTTTCCCAGCCTGGATCAGCTGCAGCACATCGGATCCCACGGGAAGCACAGCCCAGCCCAGCCCCTCATCGCTGCTGGAGTGTCCCTGGGATATTTTTGTCATTCCCTGGGGGTTCTCAGCCCTGGGAGCCTGGGGAGGGGCGGCAGGACCCCCTCACATCCAGTCCCCGTTGTTCCCTGCAAATGTGAATCCCAGGGAAAGGGCACAACGCTCATCTCCAGCTCATAAACCACCGCGGGCACAGCAAAACTGGGCATTTTCCTATTTTTTTTTTAAGGGAAAAAGAGGTAAGGAAGCAGCAATCGAGTGCATCCAAGCTCTCCCAGCAGCAGCGAGGCTGGAGGGAGTGGGGTCACTTCCAAGTGCTCCAAGCAGATGGGAGGATGCAGACCCAGGAGCTGTGCTGGGGATTTCCTGGAAGGATGGATGGCAAGGAGAAAAAGGAAAGTGACAGAGAAATCAGGAGGATTTAGCAAATTACCCAACGACTGCAAAACTCTTTGAAGACGGGAAGGGTGGGATAAAGCTCTTACCCAAATCCCCAAATACCCCAAACCGGGAGATAATCACTTGCTGGACTTTGGCCAGGAATCACAGTCCCTGCCATCGAGGAAGAGCAATCACTGGAAAGCCTCCTGGCACCTTCCCTATTTACAAAAACTCAGCTCTTCGCTTTTAGTTCTTTCCTTTTTTCCCCCCCTAATCCTTCTTTCCTCTGGAAGAAGCACTCCCCTGGTGACACCCAGGGAAAGGAGGGCACATTCTGCCCGTGGGGTGAACCAGAGCACCCCACAGGGTCCCGAGCCACCCCAAATCTGGCTGAAAGCACCTCTGACCTGTGGCACAGCCAAACCTTGGGGTGCAGAGCTGTCCCAGCGAGGTGAGTGACTCTGCTGGGAGCAGCCAAGGAAAGCCTGGAGCTCAGCAGCAAAGGGACAAACTTCTCCTTGCTCCCAGAAATAACCTGGCAAGGCAGCTGTGATGCTGCAGACAGGCTAAATGCCAGGAACTCTTCAAATTCCAGGATTAGCCCTGGAAATGGGAGTGCTTCCAAGCCCCAGAGGTGTTTGGAGTGCAGCGATGTGCCCAGCCCTTCCCAAATCCAGGCTTTGCCTCTCCCTGCTGTGAAACGCTGACAGAGCCCTTCATTCCTCTCTCAGGGCTGGAGGGAGCAGCAAGGAAAGTCCCAGTGGTTTATCCTCAGTGCTTCCAGCTCATCCTGCAATGTTCAGCACCTCTGAACCCCCCTGCAATGCCTGACCCAGCAAAGAGGCTGAAATTTGGGGGGGGTTTGGATTTTTCTTCAAGCCCACAGCACGGGGCAAGGGCAGGATTTGGGGCAGCGCCTCTGGATGTGGCACCAGCTCCATCCCTTCCCCAGATGCTGCAGGAGAGCAGCAGAATCAAAACATACCCTGGGCATTGCCAGCCTGCCACGGTCAGAGTTGAAACTCTGTGATTTTCTGTGCTGATTTGATGATTTTGGGTTGATTGTAGCCCCAAAACCGCTCAGGTTGGGTGATAATATTTATTAAAACTTCTCTCATGCCCCTGGGCAGACGGTGAGGAGCCTTTGCTGCCTGAACCAGTTCAGATGTGGCCACAATCAATTCCTCACCCCTCAGCAGAGGTTTAGCAACAGAGAGGAAACCATGAAACCCCTCAAAGTTTCCTTGTTGAACCGCTCGTTTCTGCAAATCCACGCTGCCAGCAGAACATTTTCCTGCTTGGTGTTCCCACGGCTGTGAGCTGGGCTAGAAATAGATCTCAAAACCCCCCTCCAAGTGCCAGCTCTCCCCTCCAGCCACCCCCCAGGACAGGTCCCCACCGTGTTAATAAATCACCCTCCTGCCAGGGGCAGGGAATCAATCCCCTCCCTTCCTCCGAGGGAAATGCTGTTCTGATTAAAACCTGAATGAGCTGGACTCAAACACCAATTACCAGCAGAAAACATCAATAAAATGTGTTGGTACTGTTCCATGAGGTGGCTGGTTCTTCGTCTGTCACTTCCCTTGGGGACACTTGGAGAGGGAAAGGTGAAAAGGTCCTGAGGAAAGACTCAAACTGGGGAACCACAGCCTCACCCACAGGCAACTGAAATCTCCTTTCCACGTTTTTTTAATCCTCTTTTTAATCATTTCATCATCCAACCTCAGTGATGATGCCCATCACCCACAGCTGGTGTCACCAAGATGCTCAGGGGGAAGGAAGGGGGGAAGCTGAGCACATCCCTGGCACCTGACATTTGGGAGGCACTGCAAAAATCCACCTCTGAACCGATTAAAAATCCACCCTGCGGCATTTCCAGGGCTTTGCAGATGGTTGGGAAAGGTCGTCCTGGTATTGTGGGAGCTGGGAAAAAAAGAGAGCCTGGCAATTCTGCCAGCTGGCGTTGAGATTTTGGGCTTAAACAACCCAAAAAGATGAGAAGTTTGATAAAAGTCACCTTGGCCACGCTGGGCTGGCTAAGGGTTGGACTCGATGAGCTTAAACCTTTTCCAGCCTAAATGATTTTATGATCAGAGTGTGATTAACTGGTCAGCATCCCCACATGGAAATGGGGATACTGGGAGCGCATTCCTCAGGCTGGGAGGGACAAGGATCCAGGGGCTTCCTTGCATCCCACAGGGTTGGATCAGGCAGGACTCGGGTCCCATTTCACACAAAAAACCAGCGAGTTCCCAGTAATGGAACCATCACAGCCCATCCACACCTTGCCATTATTCCCTTTTAGATTTAATGTTTCAAGTGCAATTTCCCCCCATTTCCCAGGCACTCAGCTCAGCTTCAGCTCTCTCACAAAAGCTTCAGGGAAGGAACATCTCTCTTTTTGCAGAGAGCAGGACATCAAGTCAGCCAAGAACTCACTGCCCTCATTGGGGTCGGAGCTTTCCAGCCTTTTTCCTACTCTAGGACATCTCTGTAAATTGCAGATGTCCTAAATACCCCCAAAGAGGGATCTTCACACTTGGAGCAAGACCAGCAAATGAAGAAAAAAGACCCAGAAAGAGCCATTAAAACAGAATTAAGTTGAACCCTCATCATTCCCTTCACTTTTATATCATATATTTGGGGGTTTAGAGGGGTTTTGGTCATACATCAGCTCCTTTTAGGATGTTTCTTAAAGCAGAAAGCAAATAATACTCAGTGTTCTCACAGCATTTTTGGAATCTGAGAGCTGTGTGGGATTTTCCTTGCACACCCCAGAAGGAAAGGGAAAGGTAAAAATCTCACCGGGGTCGACAAGATCACCCCGTGCTGGAGTGTCCCTCGAAGTGTCACCACTTCATACCCAAAATTTCAGCTCATATTGATGAAAAACCAAATTTGATGTCAGGAACTCGGAATGATAATCTGAATTCCAGCTCAAATAATAACACACGGGGCAGAGGAGCTGGATTATGGGTTTGGTTTAGGGATAAAGGCCCTGAGCTGGTGGTCGTGGTGCCCTGATTATCTTCATCCTGCACAAACTGAGGTTATTAATACAGTTTTAGCCACATGGCACAGCACAGAGGGAGAGTAAATAAGAAGAAAAATGCTCATTGTAGCTCCAACAGAAAGAACACATTTTCAAAATGCAGGGCATAAAAATCTCCACATCGTTTGTAAGTTAAATTCTTATCCCACGGGGCTGAAGGAGGGTTAGAAATGGATTCATTCCATCCAGGTCACATTAACCACTTTTCCTTTCCATGCTTTCTTGTTTTCACGGGTGACAATTCACGGAATCAAAGCCATCCTGCAAACCTGATCGATTTAGAGCTCAGGCAGGAGAAGACATCAGAGCCACATAAAAAAAATTGCTCAAATGACCCAGGAAAACAGATCTTCCATCCACCCAGGGCAAAATCCACTTTGCTCCCACTCTCCAGCTGCTTAGAAGAGCTTTTAAAACCTCTCCCTGTCCCCATATATCTTGAATTTCAGTGGGCAAGGCGAGGATGATGTTCCCTGTTGCACACAGCTTCTAAATTGAGATATTTGCCCAAATCCACCCCGCTGTGTTTGAGCAGGATCACATCTTCCACCCGATGTCCTGCTGCCCAAGAGGTGCAGGCACCAGCAGGAGAATGGCCAGGCCAAGCTGGATTTTGGGATGGGGCTTTGCTAAGCTGCTGTGCCAGCCTTTGCCCGGCAGGAGAGCCTTCCTTGGCAGGATGGGGAGCACAGCAAAGCCAAAATCTCCCTCTGGGCAGCCTTCAGGGCTTGGAGGAGCTTCCAGGCACATCCTTGGGGCGTGCAGTGAAACAGCACAAGGTCACAAGCCCCAAACCAGCCTTGCCCAAGGCTCTGCTTTCCCTTTTCCCTCAGAGCTTATCCCAAATCCAACAAGTGCTCACGCCGGAGGGAAGCCTGACTCACTGCCTATCACGGCCATCAGTCATCCACACACGCGGCTTTGCTCTGTGGAAAAAAAGGAATTGCTTTAATTTTCCAACAGTTCAGGGCCAGATATCCCTGCTGGCACAGAGAGCTGTGAATTTTTCACGGGGGCCCTTCGCTCCATATGCAAAGTTTGTGTTTTCAGAAACCGGAGCAGCTGCAGGAGATTTGGGGTGTCCTGGCTGCTCCATCCCACACCACGTGGCTTTGCTGGGGTGTTTTGTCCCCTTTTCCTGGCCCTGGGGACAAACAGACATCACCCTGAGGGCTGAGGGCACCGGCAGCACCCACTGATTCCTTACCCTGGCACTGGGTTTTGGGAAGTGGCTTCGGAGCTGAGCTGCTCTCCGAGGAACCTTTTCCACAAGGCTGGCACTGGAGAGAGGCAGGAGGATAAAAGACCAGCCATGGGAGAGAAAACTCCTGTTCAGATGTCTTTGATCACCCCCTTTCCTCGCTGGAAAACTTCCTGCACAATCTGAGTTTCCTGAACAGCAAATCTGCCCCTCCCGAGGCCTCCGGAACCCCAAAGAGCTGCACTCAAGCACCTGGGTTTGCTTGAACTGCATCACACACATCTGTCAGGAGGGATGGGACCAAATCCAACCCCTGACTTCCAAATGATCTGGGAAAGAGCTTTTCCTTGGCTCCTTTAGCACCCCAACACTCGGGCCAGGCTGGGATCTCAGCAGGGTCTGGGAGATGCAATCCAGCCGTGCAGCAGCACGCGAAACTCACCCAAACGATTCCCACCTCCCAAATTCCTCCTTCACAGCACTCCAGCCTCCTCCAGCACACGTTACAGTTCTTTGGTTTGGATTTGCTGGCTGGAATAAGCATCCCCTGAACGCCACAGCCATGCTGGAGAGCCCAGGCCAACTTTTTCCTGGCCATACAGCTCAGGCAGTGTTTACCCAGGGCTTGGAAAAACGATTCGACTTTTATTTTAGCTCAGAGGAGAGACCAAGGGGTCACATTTAGGCTGAGGGTGGTATAAATAGAAGCTGAGTGAAAAAAGCAACGTACAGAGAGTCAGGAAAGCCTCTCCAGGAGGGAGGAGGGAAGCAAGACCCCATAACCTTGAGCAGGGACGTATTTAAAAGAGAAGGTTAACAGGAACCAGGGTCTAGGTCAGCCCCACATCCACCTCTGGATGGATAAGGACAAACTCCCAGCTGCCTCAGCCTATATATTTATGTCTATTTGTGCCACAGGATGCAGAGCAAAAGCTAAAATTTCTGCAGCACTCCTGGCCCTGAGCGTTCTCCTGCTCTCACACATCGTGCCAAGCCGCTGTCGAAGTGCAACAGGTCTGGGGGGAGAGAGGGCTGGAAGCTGGAAAATAACGCTGGTGACTAAAGCATGCAGCTTTCTGGGGACTTAGAGAACATCAGGATCTCAGGAGGCCACCATGAAACACTGGGATGAAATTAATTTTCACTCAGCTGTCAAAAAAAAAGGGTTTAAAGCCCAGCTGGTGGCACCCAAACCTGAGCAAGGCAAAGCCACCGATGAGGAGCTGCAGCACGGCCCTGCTGCTGCTGGACTTGTTCTCTGTCACCTGCACAACTCCTGCTTCCCTCTGCGAGGCAACACCCACCCATCCATCCATCCATCATCCCTCCATCCATCCCTCCATCCATCCATCTCCATCCATCCATCCATCATCCATCCGTCCATCCACCCATCCATCCATCATCCATCCATCCATCCATCCCTCCATCCATCC
>VZRR01005892.1:0-23868 GCA_013398015.1 Oreocharis arfaki | reverse complement strand
TCCATCCATCATCCCTCCATCCATCCATCTCCATCCATCCATCATCCCTCCATCCATCCATCCATCCATCCATCCTTCCTTCCATCCACCCATCATCCATCCATCTCCATCCATCCATCCATCCCTTCATCCTCTTTGTCCCCCTGCTCCCCTAGGAGCTCTTCTTCTCCTGAGGAGCCCAGAACTGGACACAGCTGTCCAGATGTGCCTCAGCAGGGCTGAGCAGAGGAATGAGGACTTTCCATCTCCCTGCTCACCCTGGCACCGCCTCCTCCACAGCCTTTGGTGCCAGAAGAAACCTGCAGGGGGACGAGGGAGAGCAGGAGCTCGGCAGTGGAGCAGGACTGGCCTCAGGGTGTTTTTATAGGGAATCCAGAGCTCTCCTTGGCCATGGCTCACCTTCAGGAGGAGAAAGCAGCTTAGTCACAGTGCTCTGGAAAAGGGCAACCTCAGCAGGGGAACGGGGCCTCTCTGCCTGGAAACGTGCCCGGCACGAGAGGTTTCTCCACTTTCCCAGCCCATGGGGGAGGAGGAAGGAAAAGATCTTACTGTCCACAGGAAAAGGGACCTATGGATATCCCTGCACAGCACAGGGGGGTGTGTCTACCTTGATCCCACGCTGTAGGACACGGGAGAGCCATCCTTGGTGTCTGGAGATGGAGATGTGGGTCCCCGGTGTCCCCTGCACGCTGCTGCAGCCACTCCACCCTTCCCACCACATTTTGCTGAGTGCACAGAGTTTTGTGAAGCCCTTCAGAGTCAGACTCACATCAGAGCCCAGGCAGACACGGCCCGAGCAGCACCTTTGTGGCTTCGCCTCACAACGTGAAAGAAATCTGTAAATGCTTCCAGAAAAAGCAATTTCCCTCCTTTTGACACACGGGCGGAGGCTAGAACTGAGTGAAACATCCACAAGAAGCAGCAGTGAATGACTCCATCCCTTCAGACGCTCTCACAGGAAATTAAAGACCTGTTATGAGCAGCAAATACAGGAGAGTGATGCCTGCAGGCCCAGGCATCCACCTACGGATGATCCCTCGCCAGGAAGAGCTTAAAAACGCCACACACAAGGCAAAAGGAGTACCAATATTAGCCAATATCACTTGTCCACCTGCAAAACCTGATCCTCTCGGTCCAAACCCACCCAAAACTGGGAGGATTTTTCCCCTGGCCCTCGAGGAGAAGCTCCTCATTCCCAGTTTCCCAAGCCAGCAGAGCCCCAGAGCGTGAGGAGGCCATGGCACCTACTGGTTTGGGGCAGTGGATGTATCTCGCCAGGCTGATGATCAGGTCGTGGGTGATGGGATCCACCAGGTTTCGGAAGCTGGCGTACCGATAGAGGACATCATCCAGAGAGGTCGACTCCATCCCTAAATCCTGCAGGAAACAGGGCAAAGGAGCAGGATTAGACGGGATATAAAAGCCAGCGGATCTTGAAATCGGCCCTCGCTGGTGGAGGAGCCAAGGAGAAAATCATCCCCCACCAGCTCCTATGAAAAATAACGTTGGAGAGTTTTTGTTTTTCCCTCAGTTATGGTGGCAAAGAGAAGGAAGGGACACCTCGGGTCACCTTGAGGGAAGCTGCACGAGGCTTCAGGGCTGCAGGACCACCCTCATAAACCCACCGAGCTCACGACACCCTTGCAACAGGATAAAAATCCCAGGATGACCCCATGGAACATCACACGGAACTGCAACTGGAGAACAAACACAGCAAAAATGTGCTCTGGGGCTGCTGTGCACAGGGAGGGAAGAAGGAGCCTAAAACTGCAGCAGTGGAAACACGAGGATGGATTGGAGTGGGGGGAAAAGCAAAATGCTGGATTAGACTGACTGGGAAGGGGTGGAAGCTCTGCCACTGGGGACTGGGCAAGGTGGTGTCAGGAGCAGTTCAGATGGAGCTGATCCTGCCCTAGGGATGGGCCAGGCCTCCTGAGGTCTCCTCCAAGGCTGCTTTCTATGGTTTGTAATTCTTAGACATAATAATTCGAGGAATTTTGGCAGAGAACTCATCACTGTATGAATATAGAAGGGAAGGGTTATGTACAGCGTAAAATAAATCCGTATTTGTGTATATAATACCCAAATACTCTTTTAATTTCTTTTTGAACACTTTTAACTTCTTTTTTTTTTGAACTCTTTTTACTTCTTTTTTGAACTCTTTTGACTTCCCATGGAGCTGGTGGCACCGGGTACAAAGAATTTCCTCTTGGCAAACACAAGCCAATAACGCCTTGGCACCGTGCAACACATTTACAGCCTGTGCTGAGCTCAGAGATGCTCCAGCCCCAAAAACCCCACGGGAAAGCGCTTTGCTTGTAGGTGTTGATGCTCTGTGATTTCAGACAGGTTGAAAACAAACATCTACACTTAAAAAAAAAAAAATCCATGGTGCCTTCAGACACAACAGCCCGAGGGATCTCACATTACAGCAATTACAGCTCAGGCCACAAACGAGGTGACAAGTGTTTATCCCACTGGTTTCCGTGGTATTTTTAGGATCAGCCCCGCAGCACTGCCCGAGTTAACAGCAACTCTTTGGCTGCAAACAGGTTATTTAGCCAAAAAAGAGCCGAGGCAGTTAAAACACACACACACACACACGTGCGAGGCTGCTGTGCCTTGGGAGCCCCCAAAAAAGCCTCGGAACAACAAATCCAAGCGGCCACAAAACCCAGCCCAGCCACAACAGAGAACAAACGGGCCCAGTTGGAAGAATCAAGTGGCCAAACTGATTTATGGGTGTACCAAGCTGCAAAAAAATGAATTAATCTCTGTGGGGAGAGAGCCTGGGCTCCTTTGCAAGAGGAGTAAGAAAAAGAAATTGTGCAGGGAGCTGCCTGAAGGAAACTCCCACTTTTCCAAACAGCGGTGAGGAAAAAGTTTGAGTTCACTAAACACCCCTCAAATTTATCCTGAGACAGCCACGCCTACCTCGAAAATCCCATCGATTTAAACCCTTATTTACCTGAAATCTGCACTTGCCCTCCAGGTAAAACCCCCTGGGTTTTACCAGGGAAAAAAAACCGGCGTGGGAAAAACCCACCTTCGCAGTTTGGTAAAGCGCAGCATTAGGATTAAGCAAACATCAGAGAAAAACTGGATTTGGTTGTATGGCATCACCAGGCATTACCAAAGGGCCGAGCTGGGGATTTGGGACAACTCACTGGGACCTCTCAGGATCGAACCAGGCTCAGCATCCTGCCCCCTTCTCTCAAAACTCTTCACCATTTTCTCCTCAGCTAAAATTAAAACGTCCAGCTCGTAAATCAGAGAATTTCTCCTCCTCTCTGCCGGGAGAACTTCACGTTTTTCACACGGAGCGTCCCCTCCTCCCTGCTGGTGCACACATTTTTTATGCCCCCATGCCTTTCTCAGCTGCTCCCCCAACCTCTCTGCCACACCAGCATTGTCTCTTTTCCACCACATGCAATATTTTAAAACCTCTCAAGGCTGAAACTTGTTGGAGGCCAAGTGATGAGCTCATCTGCAATTTAATAACTTAACACCGGTCCATGCTGTCAGCAGCAAATCACTGATCACTGCCTTTGCAGAAAACGCCCAGCATCTGGCTCCAGTCACTTTTTTCCAGCACATTCCCTTTTCCCAGGGGGTTTTACCTGGATGGCAAGTGCAGATTTCAGATAAATAAGGGTTTAAAGCGATGGCATTGATGAGGCAGGCGTGGCTTTCTCGGGATAAATCTGAGGGGTGTTTAGTGAACTCAAACCCCTGCACGTGGGGCAGGAAAATGGGAATATCTGTGCAGGTAGTGACAGGAAAAAGGGGAATTTTTGAACAGAAAGCGTCCATGACTTCCCTGCAGTCCATCCTATTTGTTTCCAGCTTTAGGAAGCTGGAAGGCAAACCATTCATCCATCCTTATCCACTGGAAGGAAAAACCTTCCTGCCACCAAGCAGCCGAGCCTCTACAGGAGGAGCCTTCTGCAAATCTAGCAGTGTAAAGCTATTAAGATTAAAAGAAAACCAAAACACCAAAAAAAAACCAACCACCTGCCCCACTTCGAGGGGAGAATTTGAAATTTATATCAAAAAATCCAGCAGGAAAAGGTAAAGTCTCCCTCCAGCAGCCAGCAACAGAAATTCCCCAACCACAGCCACGAGAGGCATAAGAAAACCCAGCTATTTTTGAAAAGAAAACCCCAAGCCAAGTGTGAGGCAGGGTCAGCCCTGCTGCTCTGCAGAGGGGTGCTGTGCCCAACCTGTTTATTGCAGCAAAACCCACCAAAACAGCTCTTTTCCCCCCCAAAATTCAGAGCTCACCATCCGCTCTCCAACAGATCCACGCCAACACCACCCAAGCAAAACATTTGGGAGCTGCAGCCCCACTTTATCTTTCCCTCACGCCAGGTAAAACAACTTTTATTCCTTTCTGCTGTCAAAAACTGCAGCTCCCAGGCTTTGGAAGCTCCCAAGTTGTTTTTCCATGAGAGCCAGCATCCCCCGAGCCACACCGAGCCGTGCCCAACCACCAAAAAGGCCATTTTTTGCTTATTAAACCATTTATCACTGCAAATGGAACTGTAATTAGGGGGAAATGCAGCAGGCCCGTGTGAGGAGTCATTGAGGAAGCAGCTTCTGCTGTTGTTGTTTTCAGCAACACGGAGTTACTGCTGCCCAGAGGAGGTCCCTGTGCAAAAACCCCTCGTCACAGCTGCTCCCACACACCCCAAGAGCTGCTGTTCTGGCCAGCACCTCCTTCCAGAGCTCCTTTATCTCCACTCAACTCAGGGCAGCATCCTGAATTTCCAAGCAGGGAGGTTGGTGGTGGAGGCAAGGGGCGGGCATGGAGGAAGGGAGGGGTTAATTCAGTGTTGCATCCATCGCCTGCTCCAAATTATCAGGGAAAAACGATTCCATGAGGTGAGATCAGCGTGGGGAGGGAGGTGGGATGTGACTCAACCCCGAGGTTTTCTGGGTGGAGGACACACCCTTCTGCTCAACCCCTCGTGAGGAAAAGCCCAACCACTTCCTTCTGCTCTTCCCCCAAAAGCTTTTTAAGGCGGGAATCAATTCCTGGTTGAGAGAAAAGCAAAGCACCTCAAAGGTAACGGATGTTCCCACACATTTTGGGGAAAAAGCAGCCCTCAGCCACACAAAGATGCCCAAATTTGCACCTCTGAGGAGGGCAGGCAGCATTTGGGAGCTCAGCTGCAATGGGACCAGCACATCTGGATGGGGCATCACGAAACCATCACTGGGAACCCCTACACAAACCAGCAACCTCTCCTGCTGTCCAACCCACCAGGCTGGAGTAAAACCAGAGCTGAAATATGTGGGGTATTTTCTGTTTCACAGAGTTAATATCGGCTTGGGAGCCACAAACTGCTCGTTCCAGCCCTGAGCGAGGGTGCAGTGAGAGCAGGGAGTCGATGCTTCGGGGAAGGAGCAAACATTTCCCTGGCAGACTGACTCAAATAATAAATGGTGGCAGCTTGAAGCCCCTCCGGGAGGCTGGAATTGGAGGGACTTGGAGAGATGGATTAATGGGCAGAGATGTGATGCTGCCATCCAGAAAATAAACAACTGAGGAGAGGAGATCTGCAGAAAAATGCTCTTTTATTTCATACTGCCAGGCAAGGCAACAACTCCAACTGGAGTTTGGCCAGACCACAGCTAAAACTTCTTCAGGAGAGTGGATGCAGCCTCAGCTCTCCTGGTTTACAGAGCCACTGGGATGCCTGGAAGAGCTTGGAAATGCTGTTTGGGTGACTCCAGGATTTGCTGTGAACAACTCAAACAATTCTTCCAACACAACTCTTTGCCTTGAGCTCACCAAATATTACCCCCTCGTCCCTCCTAAACTGCCCAAAAAATCTGGTTTTCCATCCAAGCCCGGGGCTGTGGCTCCAGCTGGGGCTCCAGCCCCAAGCCAGGATCCTGCTGGCCACGCAGAGCCTGCACCAGATGGCTCCTGGTGGGACTTGTCACTTCTCCTGCTGCTCCCAGACGGATGGGTGACAGCCCAGCCTGCCAGCAGGCTCAGCCCAGAGGCACCAGAGGCTCTCCAGAACCCTCCCAAGGAGAGCCATCACGCAAGGTTCTCCTCCTGCAAAGGGAAGAGGCAGAAAAAGCTGCAGGTCTAAGGAGGGTCTGAGCAAAGCACAACTGAGGGGTCACCCCCTCAGCTCCTGAGAGCCCCCCACATTCCCTGGCTAAAAGCCAAAGAAAAAGGTCCGTGCATCACCCCGGCACGACACCCACCCTGTTAACTCCGGCCTGGCTGCTGGGCCTCCCATTCACAGCTCTGCAGTGAAGCATTAAATGAAAATATAACCAACTGAACCACATCTGCCATTTCCATGCTCGTGTGTCTGCCCAAAGAGCTTCCTGGAGCATCCCAGATGCTGCCTGGAGTGTCCAAACCACAGCTCAGCAGCGGAACTTCAAATTTATCATCCCTTTTGCCCTGTGACCTGCAGCTCTCAGGGCTGCAGAGGGAACTCCTGATCCCAGCATCAGCCCCAGCCTCGACCACGCCATGCTGCCAGCTCCCAACTGCAAAAAAACACACTTATTTTCACTTGCAAAAGCCTTCTAGGTCTCTGCTGGGAAATGGACTTGGAGGACAGGCTGCTTATTATCTCCTGTCAGGGGAAGGAGCCAGAGCTGTCACCTAAGCTCAGTCTCCTGTCACTTCATATGAGGATGGTGATTCATCCTACCCTAAGACAGCTGGGCTGACTCAGTCCCTGGATGAGGTTGTCTCTCTCAGTTACCTGCCAAGAAAAGCCCCTCTAATTAGCTGATCCTAGACACTCAATGTTGAGGCAACTGGAGCAGGAAAATCCCACTCGTGCTGCTCTCACCTTTGTTTTCCAGCGCTGCGTGGTTTCTGTGCCCACTCTCCCAGCCAAAACCAGCCCCATCTGTTTTGCAGCTGATCACCCATCAATATCAGTCAGATTTTTGTGATTTGCTTCAGGCCCTCATGGTTTTTTTGGAGGAAACCCAGGGCTCAGACAGCTCTTGTCCTTGGAAGGTGACAGGAGATGCCTGATGGCCACTGGAGACTTTGATTTGTGCTCACAAGCAGCAAACACACACCCAGATCTCCGAAATAAGGATTTACAGGAACAAAAGAGAAAAGCAGAACTGGGGTCCTTGCAGGAAAGGGGAAGAGATTCCCAAGCAGAGGATGGCACTGTCAGATGGGGAGGAATCACTCGCCCTCATCATTTCCACTGCCTGTGAGAGACCGCCCCGGTGTCTGGGCTTGCAGCAAGCAAACAGCTCCTGGTACAAGAGCAGCATTCCAATCACACAATTCCCTGCTTGGAATCCCAGACCAGGCTCTCCACACCCGCTCCAGCTGATGGGAGCTGTTGGATCAACACGGAGCCCACAAGCACTTGGTGCAATCTGCTCCTCACCCCCACCTGCACGCGCAGCATTCCACGAGCCAGACACTCCAGCTCTGCACATCCCTGCTGGGAGAAGAGTCCAAAAACCCCCACTCAGATGGCTCAGCCTCGGCAATGAATCAAACAGGCAGCAAGGCTGGTGCTGCCTGTCCATCCTCCCACCCCTCTGTCCTCCCCCGAGTGAGTCCGTGTGCCAGCCACTCTCGTTAAACCGAGGGAGAGGGGCACGAGTCTCACGGGTAATGAAGGTCCTGGAGGTCATGGGGAGTTGGAAGGGAAGAAGGAAGAGATCCCAGCAAGGCAAGGAGCAGGATTTGGCTGTGGAAAGCCCTGCATGGCAGCAGAACAGATGCTCTGCAGCTGGGCCAGATGGTCCCCGGCCACTGCCAGGGAGCCTCTGCCTGGGACAGCGAGAGGACACGGGATCCTCCCGGAGCTGAGGTTTGCCTGATGGGATGGAGGATGCAGGAAAGCTCAGCTTGAGCTGGCCCTGGTCTGACAGAGCAAATGAGAGACTGGGAGCCCTCACCTCTCACTCCTCCCTGCTCTAACCCAGCCACCTTCTCCAAATCACCCTCCCTCTGCAATTAACACAACATTTTTAACAACACAATTAACACATGGCTGCTGCCATGAATTCTAAACCAGGCTCTGCTTAGGAGGGAATCGGGATTCATTGTCTTGGCCCAGCAGCTGTGACCACCAGAGGCTTCAGGAGGAGGCCAGCGTGGGTCAAAGGGTGAAAAGCCCTCCCTGAGCCCATCCTGATCCGCTGTTCCCAGGAGCAGGCGACCCCAGAACAGCCAAGCACAGAAGGAATTACAAATCTCCCTTGAAAAAACACATTTCCTTTTTTAACCACTCAAAAACGCTGCTTTTGATGCCCCCCCTTGCCCTCCTCAGCCAGCAGAGCTGTTGCAATCCAACAATGGAAGAAGAAAGTTGATAATTTCAGGGGATTGATCAGCACAGCGCAAATTTCCGAGGTGGGGATTGCCCAGAGCCACCCGGGGGTTTTGATGCACAGCTCTGCCCAGCCCTGGGAAACACTCCCACACCATCCCCAGGCACCGAAATTCCCACAGAACCTGCAGCATCAATAATGACGTTCCTGCCTCACCTGGAAGCCTCCTGGCACGCCCACAGCACCCAGAAGAAATCAATCCATCCCCGCTCACACAATGAGAGGCTGCAACCCAAGAACTGCTGCCCCAATCCTGCTTCCACTTCCAAGCCCTGAGCTGATTATTATTGCATTAGCCACGGAGGGATGCATTGTTAACGCTCAATGGATGCTAAACTGCTTCAGAGGGATGGAATTTCGGGGTGGGAGAGCGTAGGAATGCTTTGGGATCCTTTAATAGGTGCTGGAATAAAACCTCAGGTATTTCTGATCCAGGAAATGAGCATCAGTGATTCCTCATCACAGCCCCCTCCCAGAGTTATTCAAGGGAAGTAATTGAAGGCATCTTTGAGAGGCACAAATATTCAATTAACTCTCCGAGCTGGCTGCTGTGGAATAATGCGAGCATGACAAAAAGATAATTTTAGTGAACAAATCGCAGCTGACTCCCATAAAATCATGCCAAGCCTTTATTTTTTGGGGGGGTCATTTACACCATTGTAGGAGCAGAGGGAAAAAAAAATGGGTTTGGATCAATAGGAGTACCTGGGTGTATCAACAATCCAGCTATATCCCTGTTTATTTACCAGCAAAAATAGTGAGATCACTCCTTACAGCTGCCTTACTTCGCTCAGCACAAGAATCTGATTATCACTGCAGGAATGAAGAGATGTTGCAAGGTAAAAACTTAGAGGGAACAAAATACAGAGAGATTTTAGCTCAAAGCAGAAGAGGAGGAAGTAGGGTTGAACTAAACATTGAAATAAAAGCTCCTTGACCCTTTTATGCATGAAAACTTATCCTCGGGAACAGCCTATTCCACGAGACCACTTAGTGCCTTCCCAAGGGTTAAAAGGGAATTCCCAGCAAAGGAGAAAAACCAGCCCAACCCCACAGCACCAAACTGGTTTTCTGAATTAAGACAAAGCAACAGGAGTGGAATAAAAATAAAGGTTTCCCCAAGGAAGCCAGCATCAGCCACGTCATTAGCATGGACAACATGAATTTCAATGCTTTCATTTGCAAATCCAGCACCCCCAGTTAATCTCGAGCACGGACAAAGTCCATTAATGAAGCAGATTCCTGTAATGGGATTCAAAGAAACGGCAAATCAATACAGAAAAAAAACCTCTGTGTGGTTAAATAATCTACACTTTGCATAATAACATCAGGGCTGTGATGCTGGCTGCTCACGAACCCCAGAGCAGCGCCTCCTGAGCAATCCCAGCAGAAATACCCAGCAAGAAAAGCAGATTGAGGTGGGAAAACCGCCGTGCTCAGGGGTGAAATCCATGAGCCAAGGGAAAATCTTCCTCCCACTCCGTGGAACCTCTCCTGAGCAGCCCCACGAACAGCTGGGAGTTCCCCAAGCAGCTTTTCAAAGAGGGAGGGGAGATGTTCTCCCTCAGAAAATCCCTTCTCGACCCCTCAGGTCTCACCCTGGGTGCCTGGCAGAGCCCTCCTCTCCACGAGGTGCCAGTCCTGGAATTCAGCAACCCCTGGCAGGACCTTTCCTGTGCCCTGCGCTGCCAGCTGGGACGTGTTCATTGATAAACGCTGATCCCAGCTCGCCCTGGTTTCGCCAAACCACTGCCTTTTCTGTCATCTTTGACATCTCCCCCTGAACAAAAGGAGAAACTGAGTCACAGCAAGTCAAACCCACGTCCCCAACCTCGCACTGCTGCCCTCCCCATCCCCAATTCCCAACACCTTCAGCCAGGAGGCCACGGCTCTGCTCCCCTCCTTCTCCTCTGGGATATCTCCTCTCGGCCTTGCCAAGTCAGAAAACCACTTAAATACCTGATTAACTACAAGCACATGTTTAAATCCCGCTGGAGACAAGGGGGTTGGATTAGCAGAGCACTTAAAACGGGTTTTTGTTAAGCAAAACTTCTTTTTCCTCCACCCAGTTCCCTTCACAGCGGCACAGAGAAGGAGCGGGACACCCCGGAGTGAGACGCAGCTCAAGCGAGCAGTGGAAGAAGCATTTTGCACAAAATCAGGGAATGAAATCCCAGGAAGCACGGGCTGTGCCCTCGAGAGCCAGCCCAGAGCCAGCAAACCTTTCCAGTAAGTGCCATTAAGATCCTCCTCTCTGTTTCACCACACTCCGGGCTCCAGAAAGGCCAGAGGCTGGTGCCTGCTCATCCCAAATCTCAGGAGCTGCCCGGGATGGGATAGATTAACCCAAAAATGGCCTGAGAGCCCCAGGTTTCACCCGGGGGTGCTGGACAGACACAGGTAAGAAACAGCTTTGCTGCTGTGCCCTGTCCCTCCTGCCCTGTTTGTAGGGTCTGGGCTCTCTCTGAGGGGAAGGGGTGCCCCCAAACCCGCAGGACCCCCACGCCAGGCAAGGAGAAGCAGGAACATCCCTCCTGCCCACCCTATCCACATCCTGTTTTCAGCAATAAAAGGTGGCAACCCACCCCTCCCGCACTTAAAATCCGAATATTTCTGCTTTGTTTGACAGCCAGGGCCATTAAAGTGCTGTTGTTGATATCCCATTTCCCAGCGGGGATGCCAGAGGAGCTCAAGGAGGACGAGACACAAAACACACCTTGGCCCAGGGAGTTTTGCCAGGGAAATCCAGCCTGGGATGGATCTGTGGGCCCGAGGGATGAGAAGGAGCCACGAGCTGCCACTCCGGGTGACGAGAGCCACGCCTGGAGCTCGCTTTGCAGGAGAGGATCCATGGAAAACCTGCTGCTCCTGCTGCTGAGTCACAGCTGCTGGGCAGAGCTCGCTGCAGGCTTTTCCTGCTGGATTCAGGGTTTCCTTCCAGCAGTGGCTTCTACCCAACCCTGACTGTCGGGGTGAGGACCAAAAGACACCCAGGAACGAGGCAGGGAGCAGCTCCAGAGCAGGGATATCAGCAGAGCATCCGTGTCTCCATGCCCGGGGCTGTTTCCCTAATTCCCAAAAATGTGACACCACCCCAGGAAGTGTCCCCGGAGAGAGGCCTGGAATGCCATCGGTAACAGAGCACCCTGCTAATCCCTCCTGCTTCCCCACGGGTGCCTGAGCCTTCCTGGGAACACCGAACTGGATCCCATGGAATGCTGTGGTCACAGGATATTCTCACAGGTGCCAGAACAAAGCTCCTGCTCCCAGCTCCGGCACGGCAAGCCCAGAACATTTATTTTCCAACTCTGAAATAGCCACCGCCGATATTTCTTACACCAGCAGCTCCTCCTGAAGCGAACAGCAGAGGAAGGAGAACCCCAGAAGCTTTCAGGACACGGAAAACTCCTTAATCTCCTTTCCCAGATCCAACCACGGGGCTGAATAATCCCTGAAACCTGATGATGGAGGATGAGCTGAGCAAGAGGAAAAGCCAGGATGAGCTCATTGTGCTGCACCTCCCCTTCCCTGCTCCAGTCCCACCGAGACATCCCCAGCCCCGGGCTGGAATTCCTCAAATGGCCACGAGCAGCTGATTTCAATATCATTAAAACAGGACTGGTTTTGAGCTGGGTTTAAAGTGGAGGAGCCACTGGTGTGTGGTGAATCAGACACCTCCAGCCCCACACAGGAGATGTGGGTGAGCCACGGGGTGGCATTTAGCACACAGTGACACCGATCCAGCCTCGGGACCTTCTTCCCGTGCCAAGAAATGCCAGAAATTCACGCCTGCAAGGAAGATTCCCTTTTGCAAGGCACGAAACAGGAAGAAAAAACCTTGGTTTTTCTCTGAAGATCCCACAGGCTCGTCCAAAATCACCACTGACAAGTAAATAGGTTGGAATTCTCTCTCTCTGAGAGCCAGGTTGCCAGGCAGGCTCAATCTGTGTTATCTTTTCCCTTTTCACTTGATCTTCCCCGATGTGCCTGCTCAGGAAGAGATAAGGAGCAGCTGCTCTGCCACTTCTGTGCACTTCACTCCTGTTCCTGGGAGTTCTCTGCTTCCCTTCCCCTTTGCCAGGGGGATGCTCGGCCTTTCTGCTCCTCCTTTCCCTCTGGAAAACGAGGAGTACAGAAGCTTTTCCCCGGTAAAGAATCCTGGAATTATTTAGGGTGGAAAAGCTCGAGTGCAGCCACTATCCCACCTCTAAACCCCACATCCACACATCCCTTAAATCCCTCCAGGGATGGGGATTCCAGCATTTCTCTGGTGGGATAAGCAGCATCCTGCTGGCTCTGGGATGGGTCATCCAGAGATGGAGCTTGGTCCGTGCTGGGTCCCACCAGGATTTTGAACGTGTCATTCCCATCCTCCTGCAATCAAAGGAATGAGCTCAGCCTGTGGGAATGGCACTGGATTCCTGCCTTTGGGAATATTCCAGGCTCCTGTATTTTTGCCCTCCTCCAGAGGGAGGGCACACAAGCAAACACGAGTCCTCGTGGACAATAAAAGTTGATTTACGCGATGCGGCAACACTAAAAGATTTCTTTCTAAAAAGATCTTTCAGGAGAGGAGTTTGGCTGATGTATTTTCGTTGTGTTGGTGGAGAACAGCAGCTGACAGGCAAGAGATGAAAGCACCCCAAGCAGAGATTGCTCCCCACGTTTCGGGGAGTTCGTCTCATCCGAGAACTGCTTTACATCTAAAAAAGGGATGGAGAAGTTTATCAGAGCCAAAACTCACACTGGTGCAAAGCTGACCCTGTCACCTGCAACCGTGCCAGCTTCTCCATCCTCCTCTTCCTCCTCTGGACAGCACCAGGGTGGAAAGGAAAACAGAGGGAGAACCGAGGTGTGCACAGAGAGCAGGAGCTCAGGGAAAGCCCTGAAGCTGCTCCTGTTTTACAGTTCAGCCTTCCCACTGAATGCCCAGTGCCACGGACTGGAAAGGCAGCTTTGGGACATCCTTCCCCTGCCAAGAAATGCCAGGAATTCCTGCCTGGAAGTGGTACAGTTCCAGCAGCTGGTGCCCACGTGGGAGCAGGGCCGGGCCGTGCCGGATGCCGCACACCCACGGCCTGCGTTGTTTACGAGGCACCCAGGGCCTTTACAGGGATGCAGACATCCTAAAATCCAGGAAAACCTGGAGGCCTGGCAGCTCTTGGAGCTGCTGACACCTTTGTTCTACAGCAGCGAGGCAAGAGAGAAGAATGCCACGGAGAGGACTGGATTTTTATCCTGAGAAAGGCGATGTTGGAGAGCAGATGTTGTGCATGTCCAGCTGAGACACCTTTATCCCTTCCCAAATCCATAAATCTGTTCAAAGGCTGCTTTGGGTTGGAAGGGACCTTAAAGCTCATCTCATTCCCACTCCTCTGCCATGGGCAGGGACACCTTCCACAGACCAGGGTGCTCCAAGCTGGCCTTGGGCACTTCCAGGGATGGGGCAGCCACAGCTTCTCTGGGCACGCTGTGCCAGGGCCTCCCCACCCTCACACGGAGGAATTCCTTCCCAATATCCCATCTAAATCTCCCCTCTGTCAGCCTGAAGCCACGGCAGCCTCTTTGCATCACCCACACTGGTGATACTTTGTGGTTTTTGGGGTATCTGGTTAAGAGTTCCACCTCGAATCCAAAGAGAGGATGAAAAGCAGAGTCTCAAACTCAGCGGGGGCAGCTCCACACTTGCAACCACCAGGCTCCTGCTGAATGCTCTGAATTCCCCTCCAAAGCCACCACTCACGGTGCAGCTGTATCCATCCCATCCCTGCTCCCTGGGCAGGCTCTCTGAAATCCCATTAAACACCTTGGGAATGGCACACACAATAAAACATCGATTTTGGCCGCTGGAGGAGAGGCTGCCCGGTGGCTTGAGGAGGGGAAGTGCTGAGAGGAGGCTTTCCCCTCCAAACACCCACAGAAAAATGGGGAAGGGAATGGATGAGACCATCAGCCTGGGCAAATTATCCACACTTTTCACAGGGTGGCTCAAAAGCCTCCTGCTTCCCATCCCGAGACTCAGTCAGTGCCGAGCTCTACATCACAGGGAAGTGGGAACCTCGTCCCTGACTTACAGCAACAAAGGAAAGGCAGTTTGGGGGATTAAGGGAAGAAATGAAGCCTTTCCCATGTTTTATGCCATCCTTGTGTGGTTTGATTTGCAGGCATCAGATTTTTAACCGTCAGCCAGAGCAGGGCTGGGATTTGGGATCTGAAGAAGGTTGGAAGGTAAAATCTTTCTTGAAGGCTTTCACAGCAACTTCCCTGTCTGGCACAGGGGAATTTGGATGCTCTTTGAGGATCCACCTTGGCATGTGCCTCCAAATTGGAGGTGGGATCCTCCCAGCTTGCTCAGTCTCTCCAGAGAAAGCCAAAAGTAAAAGGTTTGGGCTCATCAAAGTCACCAGGAAATGCCCAAACTCGCTAAGGAAGAATTAATGAATGGGCTGCCCAAGGATTCAATTCAGTGACATCAAAATTCAATTAAAGCTGCTCTATAAAATAGCTTTAAACATTTGAATCTGTTCACTTTAAACCACCCAGGTTTCAAACCTGCAATTTAAGGGTGACGCCAACCTCTGGCCAGGCTTTAATTCTAAAATGTTATTATTTATTTAATTTTAAAGAGCTCCTGTTAGCCCAGGTAGGCAGGACACGGCTGCCAATGATTTTAGGGAAGTCACTGATTAAAACACAACCAGAAAAAAGTGCAAAGCCAGCTTTTGGGAGGACAAGGACAAAGAAAACATCTTAATTTCAGTTCATTCAAAGCTTGGACTCCTTGATCTTTTCCAAGCTGAATGATTCTAATTCACTCAGTCCAGTTCAACGCTGAATTCCAGCAAGTCGATGAAAAAATCCGGAGTGCAAAGGAGAAATGGCCATTTTCCAATCTGCAGGTAAAACTGCGACCTGAGAGAGCAAGACCTCTAATTATGGTGACCAGAAGAGTAATTCAGGATGAATTACACACAATGAATCCTCCACTTAATGAATCAGCCAGTTTTTAAATGCAAAATCTGTTTCGAGACTTGTCTGCTGTCTTATCCAGCATATTTTGAGTTTATGAACTGATCAAAACCCGTTCAAAACCACTTTTCTGCTCTTTCAGCTTGCCTTCATTTCCGTGTAACTCGAGCCAGAGATACGAGAGGATCGATCAATCCTGTAAACCCCAAATTCACCGTTTCCCACCAGAATAAAACCACACAAAATTCCTCGCCCGGCCACAGCTGCCTAAATAAATGTCCCCAGATACACCAGGCTCCCTCCTCAGAAAAGGAAGTATCCAATTACACCAAGCAGGAGCAGCTTTTTACAAGCAAACAGGAAAACATCCTCTTTCTTATAGAATAACCTCCCCCCCCAAAAAAATCCTAACCACAAAAAAACGGCTGCTTAAATCAAGATTTAAACCACCAAAAAATGGCTGCTTAAATCAAGATTTAAACCACAAAACCAACAGCTGCTTAAATCAAGATTTAATCCAATCCTGGATGATTCTGGCTGGATGTAAGTCATGGGTGTAGGTCATTCACAGTCTCATCCCAAATTGCTTCTCTGCAAGCCCAGGAAGCCCACAGAGACATTTGGGAGCAAGATTTCCCCCAAATCCTTTCTTCTTCCAGTCTTGGAACAGAGATAACTGTATCCAAATAAAGAAATGGAAATATATGGGGGGGGGATTCCAGGATGAACCAAGGATTTGGGGCTGTTTGGGCAGGTTTGAGTCCTGTTTCTGCAGAGATTTGGGCTCCACTGCTCTGATTTTGGGGAGCTCAGGCTGAACCAGGGCTTCAACACCAACCAAACCCGGGGTAGAGGCTGCAGCAGCTTTGATTCATCCCTCGTGCAGGGAACTGGGGCTCTTTTATCGAGGTCCAAACCCCCACACCTCCTGTATTGCAACTCCCACCGGAGTTTGGGATGTCCCAAATCCCAAACCAGTCCCCAGTGCTCCGTGGGAATGGGGACAGAGGTGTCCCAGGAAAAACCTTCGGCACATCCCCAGCCAACACAACCCTTTCCCACCACAGGCTGCTCTCCTTCCTCAGCAGCCTTTGCTCTT
The DNA here is from genome assembly GCA_013398015.1 of Oreocharis arfaki. Lineage (NCBI taxonomy): Eukaryota > Metazoa > Chordata > Aves > Passeriformes > Paramythiidae > Oreocharis > Oreocharis arfaki. The sequence goes on along the minus strand of VZRR01005892.1, from coordinate 7,451 downwards.
CCCTGCTGGGATTTCATTCCTGTGCCAAGATCCCGGCCTTGGGGAGGGTGGGGGTGAAGGAACAGCCCTGCAGAACAAGGCAGGAATTAAATACTCCCAGCCCCGGAGTGGGCTCGGTTTAAGCATCCCCCGGGACAGGGGAAGAGGCAGCTCTGGGAATTTCCCAGCCATGGGACTGGGGCTCCCAGGCACAGATTGGCTCAAAGCCCTTTGCCTTTCCATCAGGAAAATCCAGGGAATCTCGGCACCAGAGAGGTTCTGAGAGAAGAAGAAGGCACAGGAACCATCCAAGGAGGTTTTTGTGTCGCGTTTTCCAAGCTCGTCCTTGGAGTGGGAGGAAAGGACAGGCAGAGCTCGTTCACCTCGGTGTGTTTTGCCTGCTGGGGGGTAGAAAGCACAGCTTCACCTCCCCCAGAGCTGCAGGTCCTGTGCCTCACATGCATTTCCTCATTTTCTGTGGCTAAACAGAAAGCAAGGAGCTGAGAAACCCAGGACACAAATCCCCATCCTCCAAAAAAACCCGCACGCTCCAGGCTCCTGCTCCAGGCTGGCCTCTCCTTTCATTACCCAACCTTCATTCTGACCCAAGTGCTGCTAGAATTGGAATTCATATTCCTGATGGGCAGTGCCTCACTGAAATCTCCTCCAGATGCAATCCCTGAGCTGCACAGGAACGGGCAGCGCCAGTGGGAGCAGGGACAGGCCTGGAAAGCTGCTCAGACACCAATCCCACAGGCAAAGGGGACATTAAGGGACTGAAAGCAGCAGCCAGCAGCAGGATCCAGCGCTGGGGAGGAGCAGAGCTCGAGGAAAACCTCCGTGGGCCAACAAAGATTTTGGGAAAACGCAGGAACATCTCGTAAAGAAATTCCCCCAGCAGTATCAAAGCCGAGCCCTGCTCTGCAAAGGGGGACAGCCAGAACTCCGGGAAGATTATTGGGATATAAAGAGGCCCTAAGGAATGAGATATCCACTGAGATTGCCAAAGGCACGAGGAGGAAGGCAGCTCCCTCCCCTCGGCTCTCTCCGGAGCTGGTGAAGCTCAAAGCCTCGCACAAAGGAAGTGCCTCTGACTTTGAAAGGCACAAAGTCTGAAAGATAAAGAGTCTTGAAAAGATCTGAGAACGCTGGAAAGCTCCAAGCAGTTCCTGCTCTCCAAGCAGCAAGGTCAGAGCCAGGAGCAATTGGAGCTAAAACCCTCGGCTTGGAGAGGAATGGAAAGGACAATTTGCTTTTCCTTTCAGAGGCAAGATTAAATTCACCATGCAGTGATCTTCCCTCCAAAATGTGAAAGAGAAGGAGGCTGAGACACACACGCAGAAAGAGAAATGGAATCAGGCATTAAATCATATTAGGCATTTGGCCAGGACCTGAAGATGTGGAATACTAAAGAAATTCCACATCCCTTGCAGGGGAACTAAAGGAATATTAATCTATAACCACCTCCCTTAGCTCAGAGCAAGCCACAGCCACAACCCCCCCCGGACACATCAAACCCTAAAGCTCCAATACACGGAATTTCAGGTGCATCACCCCCCATTCCTGCCCTGCACAGCAGCACAGCCCAGATGCCAGCGCTGGGATGTGCAGGGAGGGCTGTGCCCACGCAGCCCTCACACCCACACGCTGAGGGAGAGGAGACATCCTCCCACTCTGGGCTCTCGCAGTGGGAAGCGAGATTAAAAGAGGCAAAAAAATAAATAATGAAAGGCGAGTGCCAGGCTGTCTGCAAGGCTGGAGCCCCGAGCTGCTGCATTTCACTTCAGGTGTGAAAACAGCAGAGCCCAGGGGGAGAAAAAAGACAAATTCCTGCAATTCTATGAACAGAGAAAGTGCTGAGCAGGGGCTGAGGGTAACAATGAACTTCTGCCAGCTCAGAGATGGCAGCGAGGGCACGGGGAGGGCCTGATCCTCTGTTCCACGTGCCCACAGCACCCAGCCCAGCCTAACCCAGCCCAGCCTAACCCAGCCCAGCCTAACCCAGCCCTGCCTAACCCAGCCCAGCCTAACCCAGCCCAGCGCCCACTTTACACCACGTCCCCCCTCTCCCAGCCTCCCTCTCCCCCCAAAGACACGTTTCCCTCAGCAGCTGCCACCTTCCAGGGGGTTCATTCCATCCAAGGCTGCCTGGACAAGCAGGGACAGGACACATCCACCTGCAAATCCCACCGGGGATGGGGAAGGAGCAGCGGGATGGGAAGCAGGCAAAGATGCTGAAGTGGAGCATCTCGCGGCAGGGCAGGGTTTGGGAGCACGGAGGGAGCACCAGAGACCCTGTCTGGGGCAGGGAACGCCCCACCACTGCCAGGAAGATTTGTTGTTAATGCCTCCAGCAGCCTGAGGGTTAAAAAGAATTGTGGGGAGCGCTGGTGGGGTTTCATCAGCAGCTCGAAGCAGAGGAAATGAGTGTTCACCCCAAAGCCACCCCGCTCAGAGCGGGGTTACCCAACTTCCACCCTGCCGTGCCCGGCGCTGCAGCCAGGGCTGGTCCCTCCCTCAGCCCAGCCCCACTGGAGGAAAAACAATCCCAGTCCTGCAAAACTCTTCATCCCTGTCTTCTGCTGGCTGGGAGGAGCCCAGAGACCCCAGGCTGGGTCACCTCTGGTGCATCAGCAGGTCTGAGAAGGGAGCAGGGATTCACTTGTGGGGCAAACATGACAGAGCTGAGCTCCTCCAGCACTGCAGGGGATGGGCTCCATGGGAATGCTGCTCCAGGGCCAGGAGCAAGCACAGAGTGGTGGCAGAGTCCAGCCATGAGTCTTTCTCATTTTTCCACGCAGCTCTTGTGTCTCAGTGAAGTCACAGGAGCCCCAAGTGAGCTGTCTCCATCAGTATTTTTAATTTTTGGGGGTGTTTTACCATTCCCACTGGTCACGCCCCCTCTAACAACGAAGATATCCATCATTAATTAATTAAACATCCCCGTGCCATGCAGTTCCCAGGCCCTGCCTTGTTCTCCACAACCTCTGGCTGGAAAAATAATCCAGGGCTCAGCCTCGGATGGGCCAGGGGCACACCTGCACCCACAGCAGTTTGTGAGATGTTTGTGGGATAAACCCCAGGGATCAGGGGCTGGATCACAGCCAGGACGGGGCTGCCACAGGGCCTGCACGGCTCGGTGGGCACGGAGCTCGTTTGCTCCCAGCCCTTTCCTGCAAATGGGATTTTTTGGGGGTGTTTTTTGCCCATTTGGGGCCCTGACCCCTGTCCCCTGCCCTCCACACCCCAGCACTGCCCACCCCAGGCTGGCACAGCAGAGAATCCCCCTTCCAAGTGCCACAGCTCTGCCACACCTCGGACCTTCTCGTTTGGCTCCGGCACCCAGGGATTTACTGCCACACTTTTCCTTTTCCCCCTTTCCCCACTGAATTCCTGGAACCGCTGCTCACCTGCCCCGTGCAGAGGATGCTCAGATCTGCTGGATTCCTCCTCCTCCCCTCTCCCACCAGCCCCCAGAGCAGCAGCAAAAGCTCCACGTCGGGCCATAACCAATGGCAAATTCCTGGAGCGCAACGTAATGTGCTGGGAAGCGCTTCCCCGTTCCACTTGGGAAAAGCGATCCCGTTTGGCAGCAGGGAGGAGGAAAACACGCTTTGTTTTACAAATCCTCTCCCCAGCAGGAGAGACACTCCCAGAATTTAATGTACTGACAGCGCTTGGCTGCCTCAAGCACTGAAACTCGAGAGAATGGAGGGGGGAAAAAAGAGGAGGAAAAATAAAAAGTGCCACGCTCTGTAATGTTAAAACCTATCCTGCTCTGCAGCTGGTGGAACTGGGAATAGTGGGGCTGGAATTCTCCCACCTGGATGGGCTGAAGGGTCTGAGAGTGGATTCCCACAGCCCAAGTGCTGGACACGCTGAAGGAATTCATTTTTTAGCCTCTCCTTGCAGCAGCTCCTTGTTGGAAAGCAGAGAAGAGGCTGCCAGGTAAATGCAGGGAGTCACTCCATACAGATAAATTCCAAGTTATTCCATGCAGGAATTACTTCCATGGAAGGCCAGCAGCTCCCTCCAGGTGACCAGCAAGCCTGAACTCCGGCCTCAACCAAATTTTAATTATTTCAGTGTCTTTCCACTGCTTTCAAGTGCCAAAATCATCCTCCCTGCAGCACTGTGGGGATGGCTCGGGGGAAAACACCTCAGCCAAGGAGAGCAGCGGGAGCTTGTTGGGATTTGGATTTGGGGGATTTGAATTTTGCAGCCTTTCTGCTTTCCAGAGCAGAAAGAAGGGAAAAGAAATGAATATCCGTGTCCCAAGAGCTCGATGTTAAATCAGCCTGGCTGTGCCAGAGGAGCACAAACCCTCTGGAATGGCTGCTGGCAGCAGGAATACCAGGAGTTATTTTGGGGGCAGGCAGTGGGATCAAGTTGCCTCCACACCAGAGAGCACTGCTGACCTCTGTGAGGGAGCAAAGTCTGTCTCTGCTGTTGTGCTTTTTATCGTTTTAAACAAAAAAAATTCACTTTGTATCTCAGTGTTTCGGTGTTGTTTGCAACCCCCAGGCGTGCCCAGGAACACAAATTAATCCTTACAAGAGCCTGGAAGGAAAACAGCATCGCTCCCACCTCCGGGGAGGGAGAAGGATGGATAAATTGGGTGAAATCCTAAAGGCCACGGTGGACATTGGTGCCAGGATTCGAGTTTAAAATATGGGATTGCAGCCCTGCCCTGATTATCACACGCAGCTTTTGTGGGAGCAGGCAGGTAACAGCCCCCCAGACTTTGTCTTGCAGGATGTCATGGCATGGAGAGCTGAAAAAACAGAGATTTTCAGCTCTGCCCAGGTGCTCATCGTGCTCCAAAGAAAAAATGACGGAGCCCCTCCAGAGGCAGGGATGCTGGGCTGGCCTCAAAGCCCGCTGCAGGCAGTGGGAAGGCTCCCAGTGACCTAAATGCCTGAGATTTAAAGAAATCTCGGCTGAGAGCTGGGCACCAGGTCACTGGGTTTGCTGGAAAAAGCCCAGTTTTGCTGGAAAACCCCCGGTTTTACAGCAGCAGCATCACACAGCAGCAACCACACAGGGCAGCCACAGTCCCTCTGCAGGGGACACCCTAAAAATGACTCGGGGAAAAGTCTCTGCCCCACCAGGCTCATCCATCCATCCCTTCCCACACAGGGAAGTTCATCCTCCCCCCCCCAAATCCTCACTTTCAGGGTGAGACACTCCAAGAGCTCAGCTCTGGAAGGCTCCTGCCGGAGTGGGAACAACCCAAGTGGTCCCTTGGAGCCACCAATGCCCCCCTAAAACATCCCCTCCTCAAATCCAGCTGCTGGAAAACCACCCAGCAGGCAGGATTTGTTCAGTGGGGCATCCCACATTCCCTCCCTGGAGGCAGGGAATAAAAGCAGCTCATTAAAAACCTGCCTGGAGTCTATTATAGTATCTGGGACAAAGTGTTCTCTATTTTGACACTCTTTAAGATTTATTTTATCAGAGCAAGCTCTTCAGAGACACTCACTGCCACGGAGGTACCTGACTCGAACAGGTTCCTCGCTTCCCCCAGCAGTTTAAGATGAATTTTTAGCTTTTCCTTCCCCCTCTCCAGCGAGATGAGAGGGTTTCCCCGTGGTCAGCTTTGTCATCAGGGCACCCACGGTGACACAGCCCAGCTCCCTCACTCTGCACTACCAGAGGGTGAGGAGAGACCTGAGAAAAACCAGTCTGGAGCCAGGGAGAACTTGAGAGTGATTCGTGGCACTTCCCAGGCCTCAGGGTTTATTTTTTTGGGGAGGTGTTTGAGATAAACACCCTCTAAAATTAGCACCTGCCCTTCTGCCAGCTCCAATGGGCGGCGGCAGCGATAAAGATTTGGCGTGGCTGAGAGGGTGCAACATTTGGCCTCTGATCTGCTGCCCAACTCTACCCCCACGGCCACACAGATCCCAAATGGAGAGGTCTTTGTCCCAAGGAATTGTGTCCCCAATTCCCAGAGAGGCAGCACGTTCACCTCAGGAAAAGTATTGTATCCCAAAGCTGAAAGTGGTGAGAGTTTTCCATTAAAAAAACCCCCACAAATCACGTGAAACTGTTCAGATTTCTCAGCTGGGCTGCTCCAAAGATCATCCAAAACCTCCTGGGCAGAGGGATAAAGAGAAGTGGGCTGAAAGGGACAGGGACATGCCCCAAACAACGCTAAAAAGTTACCTGGACCAGAAAATGAGGGGGAAAAAAACGCTGACAGCAAACCCCAAACACAAAATCCCAAAAGAAAACCGGACTGGACCAGCTGTGCTTTCCCATGGACAGACCACAGGGCGAGGAAGCAGCTCCCGATGGCCAGCAGAGATGTGAGGTGGCAGAACTGGTTACACCGAGCGGCTGAGCGAGAACGCCCGAGCTGGAAGATGGATCTGCTTTGGGTTCGCATGGAAAACTCGCTGTTCCCCAAAGCCCTGCGCGCCCCAGAGCCTTGAAAACGCCCAGCACTCGGGTGTTTTTATCAGCAGAAAAGATTAAATGCTAATTTGCCTCTTCTGTTTGCTCACAGCAACTTTCCGTGCTGTTGCTTCCCAGCTAATGCCCAGCTCAAACAGATTTTTTTTCGAGGCAAAAGGTCTCGGGCTCGCTACAATTAATTCCCCACTCCCCCAGAGCGTCTCGTTTCTCCCGGTCAACACCAGCAAAACTCCGCCACGCGATTGTTGCGTCAAAAAAATAAAAGAACGAGATAAAAAAGCAACGCTGCCAACTCTGGGTGCTCCTGAGCCAGGAGGAAAAGAGCTGATTCTCAAAAGCTGCCAGCTCCGAATTGCCTCGGCGCTTTGACGGAGCTGCTCGAAACACCAAACTTTTGGAAAGTTGAGTGGGAACCACCTTGAGCAGGATGCAAATCCCAGAGCTGTCAGCGCCAGCGAGGAAAGCAAGGGGGGGAAATGCAGGCGGCAGGGTTTGCTCGCTGCAGACAGCGCCCAGCAGCTCCCTGGGGGTATTTCCCCCTCTCTGACACCGTGAGCACCCCGCAGCTCCTCTGCCACTTCCCCAAAATTACGCCACGAGAGTCAGACCCGCAAAAGCGGAGCGCGGCCCCTTGTCTGGGCTTCCCAAAGCGGGGTGGGTGGCTCCCACACTTTCTCCCCTCGCCGCAGCCCCCTTTGCCCCCGGAGGAACCCGCCCATCCTCACCTGCCGCAGGTTCTTCAGCAGCTCGGTGGCCTCCTCCTGCTTGCCCTGCTTGACCAGCAGCAGCATGTCCTGGATCATGCAGATCCGCCGGTGGTACGGGGGCAAGCTGCCGCCAGCGCCCTTCCCGAACTTCTCGCCCGACTTCACCACGAGGGAAGCGAGGAAATCGCCCCTTTCCCTGGGGGCCGCCTTCTTGCGGTGGTGGCCCGGCGGGCTCTCCCCGGCGCTGCCCGGCTGGCAGCCCTTGGTCTGCTTCGTGCCCATGGCCAGCGGCGCCCGCAGCCCGGGGGCTGCATGCAAAGGGGGGGTGGCGAGGCTGGGGGGGGG